>JAODUD010000062.1:34075304-34093817 GCA_026784285.1 Stomatorhinus walkeri
CCCCCACCACTACTACCACCACCACCTTAAACAATCCTAAGCCAATCTTTAGCTGGGGTGACTTAGCCTGCAACCTTATGGATCACTGAGGACTGATTGTCCTTCAAAGTGCTTTAACCAGGTCTGACCCCACCTTCCTCCCACCCAAAACTATCTATGGGGTGGGGAGGTCATGCAGAAAAAGGCCCTGGAGAGGGCTCATGCTTGACTATGCCTTTTTACAGATCCTGTAAATGTCTATCGGTGCTTCACGTTGTGATGTTTGTCACCAACTAATCATTTCCAGTGCTCAAACCCACCCGGGGGGCAGAGAGCTTCATTTGCATCCTGAGCTGCAGTGAGTGGATCAGAATCGCACCCCGACATTTTACAGAATCAGCAAACCTGTCCTCTTTCGTGTTTATTAGTGTTGGCTGACCATGCCCGGCTTGTGGAAGGCCTGCTATCAAAGCACACCAGCCAGACTTCAGCAGCACCACCAAGGTCCCCATGGATGCTTTTTGCGTATAAAAAGATCATTCTAGTCCTGCCACCTTCAAGCATTGTTTAGTCCAGAAACCATGCAAGTTATGCGTGAAGTCCCAAAATGCAGATGAACAAACAGTGTTTGACTCTTAAGAATGCAGGGGATCAGTTGCTTCTTATAAATGTATCATAATTAGCTCAATAACTTAATGGTTGGCTTGTAGGGAGCCCGGTTCCTCTGCCATGCTTGTACACTTAGTTGGCACTTCATTACAGCTAGCTAGCACTGGGAAGGACAAACTTTTGCCTCCAGAAATACTTCAAGGGTACAGGAACTGCATTCACAGAAGCGTTCCAGCAGACCGTTCTAGTATTGAGTTGTTATTTTTGCACTTGTGGTCTTGCTGTTAGCTTTAATGAATCTGCCCATTTTCCTCTGACCTCTCTCATTAACAAGGTATTTTCAGCCACAGAAATGCCTTTGACTGGATGTTCTCTGTAAAGTAGAGACTGCATTGTGTGAAAATACCAGGACTGTGGCTGTTTTGAAGATGCGGGGACCAGTATGCAGGGTGCCAACAATCACGCCGTGTTCAAAATCGCCTCCCACGTGTGTCTTGCCCATTCGAATGCTTAGCCACATAGCTCGCGAGTATCTTGACCAACTGCATGCTGTAGGTATTTAGTTAGAGCCACATGACTGACTGTTTGAAGGGGCCAGCCCAGGTATCCTGTTAGTGTTCAGCCTTGGTTCGGTTAAACCACGATACAACACCACTTACTCCAAAAGGCAAACGCAGCCAGCTTCCCGCTGAATGACAAGGTTCGTATGAAATGTGCGACGGTGGCTTGGAGGTACTTGAGGGATTGCGCTGACTCGGCCACGTAGGAGATTCTCATGGAAAGGTAGCCAAGACCTGAGTATTGATCATGACAGGAGAAGCGTATGTTGGAGCGTGTGGGGGGGGGGGGGTGGATAGGCTGCCCGAAACCCCAGCTAATTTCTCTTTAGTAAAATCGTGAAAATAGATGTTCTTCTGATCCACCACGATGAAAACCAGAGCTGCTTTGCCTGTGTCAAAACTTTGCTCCAATTTTTTAATTCTTTAGAGCCCAAAACAGGAGCTTTATGAAACATTGTGAGTACAGCAGAAGCACCAGGGGAACCTTGTGTGAAGGGCAGCGAGGCACGTTGAAGCCGCTGCGGTGGAGGTGTGCCGCGCCACCTACTCTTACAGCAAACCTGAATACTGAGGCAGTCTCACAATCTCTCTTTGTTCTCCAGTGTTCTTGCTACAAATTACAGTAAAGTGGGATTTTGCTTCCATAAATCCGTTCATCTTCCAACCTCTTATCTTAGTATCACAGAGGGTTTAGAGCCTATCCGAGACAGTATGGGGCACAAGGATGGATACACACCAGGCCGGAAGGCAGTCCATGTCAGGGCACAAAGACACACACACACGCACACACAAATCAGTGTAGGTTGTTTTTACTGCACTAGGAAAGCAGAATACCAGGAGGAATGCCATACAACAGAATGAGACCGGCATACTCCCAACACAGCCGGCAGAGATCAGGTTCAAGCGCCAAACCCTAGAGGTCTGTACTATCTACTGTCTACAGATGTGCAGGAGATCTTTGAAGGTCGTCAGCCTGAAAATCTTGAGTCTCAAAAGAGTCCCAAGTTGACAGAGGTTAGTACAGTCCAAGCACCATACAGTTAAAAGGCACATGCTGTTAGAAAAAAAAAACATTAAATAGAATGTTTGCCTGTTCCAATAGACAATTCTTCCATACAATAAGAGTGTAGGCAGTCTGAAGTGGAGAGCGACTGAACCGAGGAGCTACAGAGAGGGGAGAATGATCTCTTGTACTCTTGATTCGCTTAGCAAAATTGAGGTCTCCTTAAAAGACAGAGCAATTCGCGTTTCTCACCAGGTGATGAGATGATAGATGGTTCTCCGTCGAGGCCCGGTAATGGAATCCTGCTGGGAGCCCAAAAGTAGCAGCGACACAGAGAGCCCCAGCTTTGTCATGCCTGACGGGGGTCAGATCAATGCTGAAAAGTGCGATGATAGGATTCTGAGATGAGGTGCAGTACGATAGGTGGGGGCCACGCCACTGTTAGTCATGGACGCTGATGCAGGATGCAGGTCATCTGCAGATTAGAACATAAGCATTTACGATTTGCTGTGAGCATGGGTGGGTCTGATGTTTCTGAAAAGGTCACTTTGGGGCCCCTTTAATGTAGTTACTGTTTGTGGCCAATAGGGGGCCCCCAAACCTCAGGGGCCCAATATAAATGCCTGGTTCAAATGGTGGTTCGGGTGCAAGGACCCCATTAAACTTGGGAACACTGACTGCAGTGTCATAGGAAGGAGTGTGTTACACATATAGAGACGAGGGCATCTGAAATCGAGTGGATTCACCAGAGCAGTCAGATGTTCTTCTCGCTCTCCTCCTGACAGCGAGGAGAAAAACATTGGCGAAAAAAAATAGACAGGTTCTGGAAAGGTGAGTACCTCGGAAAAAAGAAACTCAGAGGAATGCAGGGAAGCGGACAGGATCACAGGCGAGAGCACATGTGGCAGCAAGTGCAAGCAGGCGGGCAGCGGTGAAGATAGAGGGGACTGCGTCAGCGGCATGAAAGAGGAGGGGGGTGGGAGAATGACAATAGTGTGGGAGGGAGGAGGAGAGGAGGAAGCAGCTGCTGGGAGCGAAGGGGGCCAGAAGAAAGATAAGCAGAAAATCTGAGGTCTTAGATTGGGCCAGGCGGGGGAGGGGAGCCGGGGGCATGGTGCCGAATCCAATACGGCAAGAACGCCGGGGACAGGAAGCGGGAAAATGGTACAGAGGAAGGCGGGTGGTCTACAAACACGTCGATAAAAACCAAGGAGTCTGCATCCAGGCTCATCGATCTTTCAAATACCCCCAGTAACGGTCTTTCCGACTTCAAGACCACGTGAGAAATTTTGCCAGCCATTAGAGGGGAACTCAAAGGGTCAAACATCCCCATGGAGACGAGTTTGTTCAACAGACGTGCAGCAGATCGACAGGTGAACCTCATAACCAGAGCCTGACCACCTCCAGTCGTCTTCAAAGGGCTCCTTTTATTAAAAGGAATCTGCAAGCGGGGATAACTGGTAAGAACTTTTCTGGTTAAACAATGCAAAGAACTGCAACTCTTGAAACATTATTTGCAAAAATTTTTGCCAAACAACTACTGAAAATGATCAGAAATAACGTCAACGATCATCACAGCTTGACAGCTTTGGTTTATACAGATGAAAGTCAAGGAAATGCTGGCTTGCTAAAACGCAGAAAAAGTTAACTTCAACTTGTCAGTGAAACCTACACAAAGACATTAGTAACTAAAAACAAGAAAAGTAACCTGTCAACCAAGGATAGATTTAACATAAACACAGAGTCTTAAATCTCCACCATCTTTTTTGTTTTGACTGCTATAGAAACTGTTTCTCCTAAACAATCTTTCACAGGAACCATGAGAGAAATGAGCCTAAATCTGCCGTCTGATTGGACGGCGCAGGTTCATTCTGGAAAGGCATCAGAGTGGCAGGTGTCACTGCCCCCCCTCCAGGAGACACCTTAATGTCACCGGGCAGTTCTTTCTGCCTTCAACGGCCTAACCGCGATGACAGACGGACAATGTCCATTTTCACTCATACCCATGACAAAATCTATAACGATCCAGTTTATTTATACTGCACAGAAAAACACAGCACCACCATGCTATGGTGGGTAAACAGGATTTTTAAAAACCCATTTCAAAACGGATTGAAGCATGTGATCCAAGCTGACATTACGTCGCCATTATTTTTACCGTGCTCATAAATACGCTTCTTCATCTGAACGTCACGCAAGGCTAACATGGGAGATTGTTCCCAGGACGAGATGGCAGATCCCCGCCGTGTGATGGACGGATGAGCCGTATCCACGACGTGCCGCTTCACGTTTCGTGGGCTTAGTCCTTGCCAATTACGACGGGGTGAGAACATAAGAAAAGCCAAGTGTGTTTGATGTCCGTCGGCAAGGCGAATGGAATTGGCAGGGTAGGAAGCAGGGGGGCGGTGGGTGGCTCAGGTTGGGCTTCTGTGGTCAGAAGGTCACTGGTTCAAGTCCTGCCCTTGACAGAGCAGCAGCAGCTAACTAGCCAGTAAATGAGGAAATAAGGGATGTCAGGTCCTGCATGAAAGTCCACAGAGCAGAGACCAAATCACATTGTGTATCGATTCAAAACAGGCCACAGAATTTCATTTTTCAATATAGGATAATCCTGTGAAATACAGGGTAGGTAGCAACTCTAACAGGAGCCATGAATGAGCCTCATAAACCTCTAAAAATGCTCCAGGGCCCTCAGGGTAAATGGCAAGAACCTGACCTCTGAGCTCCAGCCACCTCTATATACGTGTGTATGTGTCAAAGCAGAGCATGATGGGATATGGGAGAAGACAACCAGCATTATCCCCAGCACACCGCGTGTGTGACCGCGCAGCCGTGACCAGGAGAGGTGTCTAAATAACGGATGGGAGCCAGTCTGCCGTTCCAGACCCGTGGCAGTGGCACTCGTTTGGAAAGTGATAGAGCAGTACAGTGTTTGACGGAGTTTGACACCGTCTATGCGGGTGAAGGCTTGGGATCAGGTGCGAGTGAGAGGCCAGTTAAGGGTTTGCGTTGGGACCCAGTGTATGAAGGTGAGAGCCATCTCCACCGATTACACCAGTCTCACCCAAATTTAAAAAGGGGGCACTTTCAATTGTCCGTGCAAAAAGGCAGGTGGTCAGAGCCACCTCCACAATCCAGTTGTGTGGGGGGGGGGGAGAGGGATGCAGAGGCAGACATGTGCAGACTGACAGCACTCATGCCGTTTGTCTCCCCACCAGAACGGCCTGACGCTCATGCAGGCAAATTAATAATTGATTTCATAATAACCGAAGAACGCGGACATGGAATATCCATTAGGGACACGTTTCGAGCTCCACTTAGGTCCATCGCTGGGACAGCACTGTAATGGCAGGGCGCGGGGGGGGGTCACCATTCAGCCAGCAGATCAGAAAATGAGGTGCGCCGCTCTCTCCGCATGGCCCACAATTTCAGCCATTAGTCGCGGTTTCCAATTAGAGAAATCGTGCGCCGTGAAAAGGGAGAGCGTGGCGATTGGAGGGGAGCGCCATTACGGGCCGCAGTCGAGGTGGGCATTATGTGGGGGGGTCGGGAGCAGCGTGGAGCGGAAGAAAGCGGGAGGAGGCGTCACGTTCTGCTGCTCTGCATCGGCTTCTATAGGAGCCGCGTCATTGTTCATGATGGAGGAAATATTCAGCACCAGCCTCACCCGCTCCACCCCAAACACACACACAGAAGAGACGTGCTATATGCAATCTTTTTTTCATTATATACACTGTTATTGTATTAATACTGCAGGGGCAACAGGTTGAATAATGCCATCAAAATCAATAGTGTATCGTGAAGAAAATATTCATTGGGTTGCCTTCTATCCTCTATATTAATGTTAATGTTGTTTTTTTGGGGGGGGGGCTGCTTTGCATTCAAAAGGAAAAAATAAGATGAACTCAGCGGCGCTGTGTTTAAATGAGCGTGGACAGGGGGCAAGTCTGACTGACGTGTTTATAATTTATCAAAAATAGTGGATTGGAAAGCCAAGGTCTAATCAAAGCCCATTCTTTCGGGCGCACAAGACCTGCTCTGCCAGTCTTTGTTAAAAAATATATGTCAGGCTGGAAAATAAAAAATGTGAACTTTGGAGGAAGCCGCCTTTAAACATGCTGCACAGGCTGACAGTTTTACATGGCAGGCGAGAGCAAATGGGGAAATTCAATGCTATGTATCTGAAAGCTGAGCATTAAAAGAGACATGAGGGGTTCAGCTTCATCGATGGTTGCTGTGTCCTTTCGTATACTGGTGCCAAGAGGCCACGTCACATACCCCCCCTGTTTGATACGGGAGGCACGCCACCCCTAAAGACCGCTAAGGTCAGGTCAGGGTCTGGGGGGGGGGGGGCACTGAACAGGAGCAACATCACCATCAAGTCGATGTTCTTCCGACAACAAGTGAGTCTGGACAAAACAGATTCAGATATCTAAGGTGCTAATCAATTCATGTGACGTCAGATGTCACTGAAAAACAGCAGCTATACTGAAGCGAATAAGCACAAATACTACCCTGTGGCAGAGGCATGACAGGAGCCTTGGCAGCGACTCTATAGCGCCATTCTGTGCCCAGATCAGTGGGAGAACGTCACATTTACATTTTTATTTAGCGAGGCTTTAGTCCAGCGCAACACACACTTGAGGAAGCATGGCAAGGCGGTCGCTGGAGCTGCTGGGAGTTACGGGCCTCGCTCACAGGTCAGCGTGGCCTCGCCTCCTTTATGTTGCTTCTGTCTGGACAGCCTGCCTTCCCCTTTCTGCCATTAACGGTGCTTTTCAGCAGGAGTGGAGACTTTATGCCTCCCACAAGTGGAGGTGCCTTAGTACAGGCAGTCGCCAGGATACAACCCGGATCCGGTCCCTAAAACCTGTCTTTAAGTCGAATCTGTAGGCAAGTTGGAAAAAAATACAGTACATAATAATATGGTAATAATAAAATTACATATGGCACTGTACCTTGAAAAACCAATGTTTTTACGAGCCACATAAAGTAGCTTGTTATTACAAACCTTTGTATTTAACCTGAATTTTTTATATAATAGGCTTTACGGCAGTCTGTTCGTAAGTACAAGCTGTCCATAGGTCGCACGCTCTTCACCATGGAGGACTGTCTGCATATCACAGGAACAAACTGTTTATGCTGATAAAGTCAAAGTCAAAGTAAACTTTATTGTCATCTCTTCTGTATATTGTATACATATTCAGTGAGACGAGACAAAGGCTTCAGACCAGTGCAACCCCAGTTAGATTAGCATTTAGTGACAAAAGACTGATAGGACCTTCATGGAGAGGAGAATCTCTGAGGAACCTGGTGTGGAGAGCCTTGGTAACATCTACCGATGTGTACAGCAGTTGAGAAGATCACAGAGCATGAGGAAGAGCAAAAGATCTCATGGAGGCCAGGAGACTGTCAGAACAAAGATGAGCTTTGGATTGCAGCTAGACTGATGCTGATTTGGCTGGCAAACATTGGAACGAAAATGAGTGGAACAGACTGATTTAAAATTGTTCATTTTCACATTGTATGCTGCAGTATGCTGTGCCCAAAATAAATTTGGAGCTAATAAAAGAATAAAAGTTTAAATATTGGCCCTAACGGACTTATCACACCTGCTGCACTTTCTTCTGTACCCACTTAAATGCACAGAGTCACTTATTTAAAAGGTCAGTATTTATTTAAGAGCCTCATGTCATCTATCATTTATTTCTATTATAAACTGACATTATGGGAAAGAGCAGCGATGCAGCTGCTGCAGGAACTAAAGCAGGAGGCTTGAGGGGAAGGAGCCCCCCCTCCGGGGTAGCAGGAGGCCTTTAACGTCCGGAGCATGACCATCGCGTTACAGGCGCGAGAGACGGAGGAGGTTCCAAGGGCTCGTCCTGCGAATTCAGCACACCATGACACATTTATGTTGGGTGGGCCGGGGATTAACGCTGAGTACTGAACACGCCCACTTCACCATGAGCTACGGAACCCCGGCAAAGACTCGAGTCGACTTATTGATGACAGGCAAAACGTGCATTACCCCACAAAACAGGGCTTTGAAGTGATGAGTTTTTGGGTAGCTCCAAAGCTTTGAACACAGAGCATACCATTAGGTACTAAACTTAACACTGTGTTAAATACAAGCGATAAGGCGGGGGTGCGTGCGGCTCAGTAGGTGCCGGTTTGGGTGCCCTGAGCGAAGCCCCTAACCCCAGGCTTTTTCACGGTCGCTGTAGAAATAATTTCCCTCATTTTGCGCAGTCTTTCATTTCCATTTCTGACCCTGCTTTCTCAGAAACGTACAGCACATTGGATAAAAGGATCGGCTAAATGAATTATGGGCCAGATACAACCCCATTTCCAAAAAAGTTGGGGAGCTGTGTAAACCATAAATAACCACGAAACATAATCTTTCACAGAGTGCCAACCCCCCATTTCCCCTTCACAGAGACTCTGTCTCTCTGCAAGGCTCTTTTTATACCAAATCATTCTGTTGCCAATTAACCTAATTAGTTGTGAGCTATTCCACCAGGTGTTTTGTTTTAGCATCACACAACTTTTCTAGTCTTTTGTTGCCCCTGTTCCAACTTTTTTGAACCATGTTCTTGGCATCAAACTCAAATTGAGCAGATATTTGTCATAAAACAATAACATTTCTCAGTTTCAGCATTTGATGTTGTGTTTGTTCTGATTTCAATTAAATATGGGTGTATATGATTTGTAAATCACTGTATTCTGTTTCTATTTACATTTTACACAGTGTCCCAACTTTTTCTGAAACGGGGGTCGTATGCTTTTGGCTTGTATATTTCCATATTTGTATGTTTGACTATAGAAACGAAATGCTACAATGGAGATTCTCTTGTTTAATGACCAGGGAGGGAGGGTCACCACCGTGTGGCGCCAACAAGGACAGGGGCAAGCAGGAATAGCAGAGTAGCCCCAGCACGAGCTAATGAGTTAATGGGGAACCTTCAGCAGCTAAACCAGGGGTGGGCAATCTTACCCAGAACGGGCCGGTGTGCATGCAGGTTTTTGGGGTAACCTTTAGGTAAGCTGTCCAAACCCAGGTATCAGGGCTCTTCAGCCAATCAGTCCTCTAATAATCTAATTAGGGAGTTACAGCAAAAACCCGCAAACACAATGGCCCATTCTGGGTAAGATTGCCCACCCTTGAACTAAACCATGAAGTGGACAGCACAGCCTCATCAGCACTGTTTAATTTGGGGGGGGGTCTCGCACCTGGGGCCAGGAGGTCAAGATTCAGGGTCACATTCAAGCTGAAAGCCATCACAAACAAGTCGGCCTCCCTACACCCTCAGACATTTCCACTGTGATCCGCCATAAAGAGCGCACTTTAATTCCTTTAGATGGCCTCACGCTCGCATTAAGTTGAAGGCATGGCCAAACCGATTAGTGTTAGCGGTGGCGTAGCAGCCATCAGAGACACGGGTGGATGTTAGTCATTCCCCAAAAGGCAGCCAGGAAAGATGTTTGAAAACAACCATGTAATCCCCTGGAAGTGTTTACCACGAAGCAAGCGAAACTAGAATATTAAACCTCCTGTTAAAAATCCCCATCCTTGTGGAAGTCTATGGGTGCAGAATTCTGAACGGTCACAGGTTAGTGCATTCAACAGGCAGTCTGAGCCTTTGGATGACAAAAAGTAAATGAAAGATTGAGCAAAATGAGGGGAAATTATTTCTACAGAGAGCGTGAAAAACCGTGATCCATAGCTAAACGGCAATCCTCAGCCTCTGGCCAACGTTTCCCAGAGCGCTTGCATGGAACGCAGTTTTCCTGAAAGCGACGAAGTGCATGTCACACTTCAGCTTAACTGGGGACCATTTACCTAAGCATGCGGAAAAGCAAACTGCACAGCTTCCCATGGCTGGTAACATATCACAGTACAAGTGTGTCTTAGTCACAAACTGGGGAGTTTGAGTACAACCAACCAGCCACTTGGTTGCAATTGGTTACAGGACACTAAGCTACAGGAACAAGCTTGGCTATAGTAAGGAAACATGAAAGGAGACTGAAAATAGAGTCAAGTGGTACAAAACCCAGCTTGCAGCGAAGTGTCAGAGCTTGATGTACTCATCCGTCTTTTCATATAAAAATGACCCATATTAATCTGCTGCAAGCTCATATCTATACTTAACATACAACAACTAAAAGTGACAAACAGAGAAAATCCAAGCGCGACGGACTCTTCTTAAATGGACGAACCACCAATTATATAATAATTTGCAGACCAATGACCAACACTTGGCAAGCACCTACTTTCTGCTTTTTGGCGGGCAACCCAACATTTGTGACACTTCCATTGACTCAGTTTTATACCGTGTGAAGGATTTCTAATCTCAATTTAAAAAATAAAGCTGATTAAGTAATATTAAGTAACGTTCTTAAAGAGAAAAGAAATTTGGAGGTACATCCTTGCATATATATTTTTTTTTACAATAAATAACTATTCAAGAGACTTTGTAAAATATCATAATACATTGATGGTAACACTTGTATACAACTGCACAGAAATTCTGCATCCGAACACAGTGTGCCACATTCTGATCGATATGCTGTTTGCAAACAGCTGTCCATGCTGGCAATAACAGGCGATGCATGTTATGTCAGGTTGCATTTAAATGAATCTTAATGTTTGGCTTCAGGTCGCATTTGATAAAGTGCTGCAGAGATGTGACATTTCCCATGCTAATGGCGCAGGGGTACGCGTGCGCCTACATCTGGCATTAATTATGAAGACTATATGGACATCTGTAAATTCGATTCTCATTCTTTGCATGGCTTAAAAATCCAATTGCAGAATGTGCTTTGAGCGAAAAGCAGTCTTGTTATCTTGTCCTTTACTTATCTGGCATTTACATAATGATCAAACAGTGTTTCCTATAGCCTAGAGCTCTGCTTATTTACACTGGAAGGAGAGGGATTCAACATGAATACGATTGACAATAAAACAGTAAATTTTTACCAATCTGCATTCTTCTTCAACCACTGGTTAGAGTTATGTGGGGTATACATGCCACTCCAGTGCAGAGCACTTACATGCTACAGGCAAGTTAGAGATGGCAATTAATGTATCTGCTTACCTTTGAACAGCCTGAGGAAACCGATTCAACGCAAGGAGAACATGCAAATTCCACACACGCAGAACGTTGTGGGATCCAAAACCCTCAGGTGCTGTAAGGCAAGAGCACAATCCTCTCGGCCATCCAGAGCACATACTACAGGGACTGTGATAATTATGAAAGGATTCTGTAAACCATTTTTTAATATTTTTAGTGTCACGGCATTCTGATAAAGAGAACAGATCTTGCTATTTTGTATAATAGTTCCGTTTGACAACTCCTACTTATTTCAGCATTTTAAAGACCACACGTTTGAGGTAGAGCTGGTTTTCTAAAGAAGAATGTGCACACTGTCACTTAAATCAATGTATATCGTCCTGGATGGCTGAGATGGTGCAATATAAAGATTTCATCAAGGTCAACAAAATCAATAAAGTCTTGGTCAGCTAGCAAAACAAAATATCACTGTCTCCTGTGCATTGAAAGGTTGACCAAAGCAAGCTGGAACAGAATGATCCTTGACTGATATTAGATTTAATTTAATTTTTTATTGGATTTTACAATTATATTTTCATTTCATATTCATTTGAAATATATGAGAAAAAAACACAAATAATACTTAATAGTCCTCTGTCAATTGGACATTTAATTTGTTTCCATGAATATTTACCCAAATATTAATTTATCACCGGACATGTAATGATTCACGCAATTCAATTCAGTTTGATTACTGATACTGGGCTCACAATACGATTTCCCATGATATTTTTAAAAAACAATATGAAGAAAATTGTATTATGAAAAAATGATGGAATATGTTTGTAGTGTTTATGTACTTTTGTTAATAAACCAAAATGTTTCCAGATTTAAAGTGGATGGGCGTACTCGGTTTCAGTTTGGCCACTATCTGCACTGCCATTCCATAATGTTACTTCTGCACATTGTATTCATTTGTTGCTGGTAATGAGGCAGGCCAAATTACTAAGCCTTTGTTGTCTAAATAATGTAATTACACCTATGAAAAACCTTGGCTTCCTCCATACTGCTACGATTGAGTTTTAAACTGCAGATATTAGTCTCAGTTTTCACCTTTCAGCCACACTACCCTGGAGTTTTCAAATGAAGACTTTTATGACAGTCAAATACTTCTGAAAACTTTGTTTTAGCATTATACTGTGGATGAGTGGAAGCAGACTTTTAAAAACGCAGACTATAAAAGCACCCTAATTGGTCCCTACTCATCACATGGTCCATCCCTGATTTGGTCCCACTAGTTACACCCTCTCATTGCCTGATTGGTCACCTTTTCACCTTACATGGTATAACATTATTTGGAACAGTATTCCAATATGACAGATATGGCTGAACTCCTTTCAGTGCCACATTCCCAGCTACTGACCTGTATAGAGCTGAATAGGATGGTACACAATAGCTGTGTCCCATTTCAGGGACTGCAGAGTTCTAAGGCTGTATTCGAAGAGTGAATGCATCACGGCGGCGCGATAAAGCTGTCCCATTTCGAATGCTCCTTCAAATGCAGCTTAGGTACGCATCCCTCGTTCCCTGGGACATTAGGTGGATTCTGTGCAGCCAAACCAATCCCAAGATTCATTGCGTGGATGTTTAGAAGGACGTGGGCCTACAAAGGCTGCACAGGCTGCGTCCTTCGAAGGATGCGGCCCCTGAATTGGGACAAAGTTTGTATAACTGCTCAATATCTGCACAAAAAATAAAAAACACTGTTTTGATCCACGCGTGCCCAATGTAGGCTGATAGCTGATAGTTTTTAGTGTGTTTGGGAAATACTTTTGTAAACTATGTGAAAACTTCTGTGTGGATGAAGATCTGTTTTTAAAGGATAATGTATTGGTGTGGCTGTAGCCTAAGAGCGTCTGCACCCAAAAATTATCAGAGGTATTTTGTGGTTCATTTTTTATTTCTGCCATTCTAACTGTCATAAATTGTTGCTGCGATTTATTGTCAAACGATATATTACATGGCCATTATTCCCATTCCTGCTGATCCAGTACACTATCATTGCTGGCCTGGAGACTGGGCTGTTTAGAGATACCAGTTACCAGTATTATGGTCCGTAGAGTATGAGATATGGGCAGCATGTGTTTGGGTGTCACTGCTACCTTATACCTCCAGGGATGGGGGTACAAAGCGTACCTCTGAGTGTAGAATTTGCACATTCCCCTCATGTCCTAGGGAGGGGGATTACTATAACATGTGTAGTTCTGCTAGAGTCCCATCTAGCACACCCCATTGCAATGATGCTTATTCTTCTTTAAATGAGTACAAAACACATACAAACAGATACACAAAGACACTCCTGTGAAAAGCATAATGTAAGAAAAAGGTAGCCAAATTCTTCAAGCCATGCTATTGATTTTCTCATTTATGTCATTAAAAATCAGAAACGGCATCTTCACGTGTTTTGCAATGAGGGGATCGATACTAATAACACTTGTGATGTTTCACCCTGAAAGAGGAGAGCATGGCCTTAGTGGGAGATTCCCTGATATGGTCATAGTCACAAGGTGGTTCCAGAAAAACACACAGCTTGTCAAATGACCCTGCGTTGATATGTCAATAGACACAATTGAAAACTTCCTACAGATAAATTGCACAGCTGTCTTAATATTATATGACGTGAAAAGCATGGGGCCGAGGTGAGAGCCTTGAGGAACCCCTTAAGAGTCAGTGTATATACATAGCATGTAAAGTGACCTAGCAACACGTTAAATTCACTGTGCTTTCTGATGGTCATATTGGTGCCTATCCCACAAGAATACCCTGAAACAGAAGTAATTTCACCTGTCTTTTTGCTTAATACTCTGAAAATTAATTACAGCTCATTGAACATATTTGATATATTTCATTAGCCTGTGATCCATATCCTACTGAATTATTACAGCGGAGAATCCAGCTTCTCTTGTTTCTACAGTTTCTCCGTCAAACAATTGTCTTGTAAGTCAAGTCTAAATCAAGGGCGTATCATATGATGCAATGGACAGTATCTGTTATATGATGTTTCCATTTAACTCTCCCAGTGGAAATTCTACAGTTTGCTTTGAAGCTTGGTGAATAACAGCTACCACTTCAGCATTCAGAACCAGCGTCACCTTCAGCTTGCATCAACTTCACACTAAGGGCGTGGCTTATTTAAAGGACCTACATCAGAAAGCCAAAATGTGGTTATGATGCCCACTGGGGCACACAGAATTCTCACTGTTTTGTGAATACTAACTCTGAACATGAATTTCAACAGCTTTCAGCCCAAAATCCATATTTCTGACAACACAAAACATTTATTTTAACAATGATTTCAGCGTAAGTAAACATGGTATTAGCAAAGCCTCACATTGGAACCAATTAAAATACGATTTAACACGATTCACAAAACACTGCTTGATAAGGCTTATAGTCTTTTGCACATGATGTTGGTTTGTTGGCTTGTTCAGATGTGTGGAGACACAAGCCTTTTGTAAGAGATGAGGTCATATTGCAAGACAGCTCTGCAAACTTTCATTCCCTAGGTATCCCTCCAAGAGTGGACAATGATTACCTTACAGTCATCCAGAATGTACAGTATTATAAACTCACAGAAAATATGCTTTGCAGTGATTCAGAATGTTCTCTTGCTGACTCTGAAATAGTTTTACATCTGATATACTGTATGTGTTGTTTTCTAAACAATTTAGTTATAAAGGCAGTTATAAATTGGGCTTAATCACTCTGCACACAGATTAAAGCACACGTCACCAGTGCCGGCTTGTATCCGTGGTCGACGGTTCGCGTAGCGTGTAATACAAAATCCACTGAGTGCCTTTTATGAAGGATTACCATATTAGTTTCAGTTTGCCTGAGACGGTGCCTCAGTTTTCAGAAAGTAGTGAAGATGGAGAATGGATGCAAGGTTGTCAAAAAAATATATCATACTCATGTACAGTGGGTTTGTAATTTTTTGGGGCCGTGCCCAAAAAGTCAATTCGGAGGCCCGCCTCCCCCCTAGTGTAGTGACTGTTTGTGTCCAACAGGGGGCACAAACCTCGAAGGCTCCATGCAGATGCATGGTTTGAGTGGTGGGAAACACTAGCCCTATATACAATGTACACTAGCCCTATATACATATATACAATGAAAATTGTTTTACCATAGTGCTGTGTAGGAAAGGATGCCACATCTTGTTAATTACCATTAATTGACTAGTTAATTAGCATTTGAAACAATAATTGGCTGAAATGACTTTTATCGTCACAGGTCTGTGACCGGTGCTATGCAATCCCATGGGAAGAGGGAAGTTTGTTGCAGAATACTAATGGCTGTTTATACAGCTCAATTTGTAAGTTTTCCATGATTAGTGTGTTTTTACAAGCATTAACACTAAAAGGTGAATATTCAATGCCCGATAGTAAATGACAGACGGCTCAAAGACAGCTTCTGCTACCAGATGTACTGTAAGTGAGCATCTATAAATGATACGCATCGGGGTATTGATATTTCAAGTAATACACCTGAACCAGAGCAGGTACTGTACGACACACGTTTCCCTGCGCCAGAAAGCATCTCGTGGATGTCGAAGCAGAGGCATCATGTGGTGACTTTTATGGTCAAAATTTACGGCCAGTGAAAGCTGTCTGGTCCATTCGGGCTGGCGTGCCCTTTAAAAACGTTTATTTATTGGGATAACGATTTCCCATTTGGTCCATTTCAAGCACTGCGTCTGGTCTGGGTAAATTAAGAAGACGACCCTCGGTGGGCTAGCGTGACTCCAGATGGACCACAGCTGCAGAGTAAATAAGATTGCGCCAAGATGTTTGAGTTACCCGTCATTTGTGAGCGCGTGTCTCATTCTACGCTGGCAAATTGCGGTAAAAGTGATAAATGAGGACAGGAGATATCTTCGCTGGATGGTCAGATAAGAAAAGCCCGCAGTAGATTGGCTTTGCAATTACACCGCATTTGTATGCATTAAACTGCCGTGTTTGATTTGCTTTATGAATCTTTCATTTCTACTGTGAGAACTCAAGAGCCGTGTTCATATCAGCCACGTGCGAGCAATGTCCGTGTGCGTGATGGGGGTGCAATGCTGAGCGTGACCCAGTAAAACACCTGGAGGAGCCGAAAAACTCAGCAGCAGGAGAGACGGAGAACAATCGAAACACTTCGCTGTGAATCAGGTCAGATTCCCCTCAGAGCTGTCGCTGTAATATTAAAAATATGTTTTGCTCCCATTTAACTGTCTCCGCGCCGGGTTTTGTACCATACATGTTTCAGGTATAGCAGGAGCAGGGTGTACTAATGTTACAGAAGGAATATTGAGAACTGATGTCAGTGTCTGGTTAAAGTTTGTTAACAAAGGTAAGGAGCTGTCAAACTAATTATCACAATTTTGACCGACAGGATTCTCCTGTTTGCTTCACGTAAGTGTCACGCTTCAATCGAAAAGTAAGTCAGAATCCATTTCCTGGGTAAGCCTTGCTTCTGTCTCACTTTGAAACGTTTTACTGCAATGCTGCGTTTTAACTTCGAAGATAGATAAATATTGCTGGTCCATTTTTTGACCATCTGTGCTTGATCCCCGGCTGGCTTTCAGCCGCATGGCTGCCTGGGCCATTACAGTCTGAGCGGGAGGTGAGGGGTCCCTTCCCAGGGCCACGGTGCTGAGTCGTGTGACACCCGAGTCCGAGGTGAAGATCGAGGCCAAGAGGTCGGAGCAGGTTTGGGCTTGTGCCCGGGTGCCCGGATGCCCGAGTCCCGCATCTCATGCTGCCCGCACCGCTCCGCTCCTCCTCCTCCGGGACCCTCCATGCTTCTTCCACGAGTCGCCGGTACAAAACTGAGGGACTCTTCCTTTCCTCCTTTTAGTCTCCATCTGAAAGAAGAAAGATGTGACAGCTTCAGGTGGTTAGGGAGAGACACACTGGGGCTCTCCTGTTTACAGAAGCACGTGCCACGGAGGAGCCGCCTGGCTTGGAGAATGTGGACAGGTGCTGCATCAGCACCCTCGCCTTCGGGGACAGGCTGAGCCGCCGCAGCTCGTAATGGGGACGGGGACGGCGGGAGGGGGGGGGGGAGTTGATAGGATGAGGCTCTGGAGGTGTTCGATCACGTCAGCCTGATCTACCATTGCTGACAGACACGCTGACTTTTTAAAATCGAGCTGTTTGTCTTTTTTAATTTTGCTCCTGTTGTTTATACGCGGCAGATCCCAGCAGCCAAGGTGGTGGAAGGATTCGGGTGACGTCTTCACCGGTACCGGGTGGATCACCACGCTTGGTCTCCTGACGTTTGCTTTCCACGCAGCCCCTGCGTATGGCCGGCCCCCTGCAGGATGCGTGAAAGAATCACTTAAGTTATGACCTTCCCGCCCAACACACTGTATTTGGAAATACAAGAAGATCAGTCCTCGATCAGGAATAAGTTCATTATAAATCAAGTCCAGTTTGCACCTCTGCTGTTCTGTGGAAGTGGAATCCTTAAATATTAACGATCCATTATTTAAACATTAATTAATGATTGAATATTATAGGGTGTAATGTCTATTATAACTGTTGTGCATTCAGCTAGAAAGGTATGAAAGTAACAGAAATCCAGGTCTCCCCAGCTCAGAGAGAGGTCCTTTACTGCCAAAATCGAAGAAGACGATTTGTCCTTTGTCAGTCAGTTTGCCATTTTAAAGTTGGGTAAATGGGAGGGGCCGGGTCCTAGCCGGTGCTCTAATTAGCCCCCCCTCGCCCAGGTGGCACCTTGGCCATTGCAGGATGACCTGCAGGATGCCAGGTGTCAGTCAGAGGGTGGTGTGTGTGTGTATGGCAGGGGGGGTTAGCTCATTAGAGAGCCGTGACCATCCCAGGCAGGTGTTTGGGAGAAAGGGCCGGGGGGGCGGGGATGGGAGGGGGGTGTTCAGTCTGCCACAATGACTCAGCGGCATGATGGCGCTCCAGCGAGCAGAAAGATTGCAAACTGCCTCAGTTTGTTTTCGCTGCAGAGAAACAGTCAGGCCAGTAGTACAATACATATATTTATAAATATACATGCATGTAGGAGAACAACTCTGTGACAAAAATGATCCATCAGCACAGTATGTGCACAAGGAGCCACACACACATGCTCACACACTCACAGAGTGTTTGACCAAGGTGACTCCAGCACCACGCTGGACCTCGTTTGCATGCCACCCACGCAGTCTGGGTTATTTCCACTCATGCGGCTCCCTTGGCATGCTGGGATATCCCAGCAGGGTGTTTCAGAGGGGGGGGGGGGCGGGGGCGGGCGGGGG
>JAODUD010000062.1:34096913-34110631 GCA_026784285.1 Stomatorhinus walkeri
AGCGTCTCGGGTCGACACTGCAGGCCTCTCTGACAGAGGGGAGTGACGCCCGCTGTTAGAGCGTCTCGGGTCGACACATATCCCTGGGTAAGACATGCAGAGGCCATCCTAAAGATACGCAACACTGAGCCATGCTGGGTTTATTTGTCTTTCGTGATCTTAAATGGTTTCATGAACGAATGAGTGAATATGGCAGTCTTGCCTCCCCCCTGCCTCTCATCGTTGACCTCGCCAGTCAAACGGCGAGATACTGTTTACAATTTTACACTCTACATATTTAACAGATAATTTTGTCCAAAGTGGCATGCAAGCTCAGCACATGGCAGATTGCAAACATACATGTCTTCAAGGAGTCAAATAAGTGCAAGTGCAGCTAGGCTGAGCTTCCAATGAATTCTCGTAACACCCCCCCCCCATGCATGTTCTGCCCCCCTCCTGACACCCATATCGTATGGCTGAGTTCCCTGTGAAGCCCCCACCCACTAACGAGATGCTGTCTGATGGACAGGTCATTAATATTTCAGAACCAAGCCCAAAACCTTCTACGGAAGGTTATGTTCTTCATGTCTCAAATCTTAACACTGTAGTGCTGTGGTGTTTGAACCACTTCTGCTGAGCTCCTGGGACATGGAATGGGGGTAATTCTATGGCCAGATATAAAAAAGTGGCCTCAATGCTGTGTCAGATTATCGCTCCAACGGTATGGTGGAGGTTCGGGTCTTTTGAGTTCCATCCCTTGTGGCCATTCGTTATCTGTGAGATAAGGAAGTACAGTTTCCTCATCT
Source organism: Stomatorhinus walkeri (assembly GCA_026784285.1). Taxonomy (NCBI): domain Eukaryota; kingdom Metazoa; phylum Chordata; class Actinopteri; order Osteoglossiformes; family Mormyridae; genus Stomatorhinus; species Stomatorhinus walkeri. The sequence goes on from JAODUD010000062.1 coordinate 34,097,699, forward strand.
GTAACTGAAGAATCGCATTTATTGATACAACTAAACACTGGACCTCACTGCACATCTTAACAGAACCACTGTGCAGAGCTTGTGCTTCTAGTGAATGTACTCTACCCCAATTTCATCCTCAATTACCTTCTGTGCCCTTGAATGGTTTCTATTCTCTCTCAGTTAATGTACACAAGAAATAATCTTTATGAAAATGCATCAGCATTTGCCGAACATAATTCCCCAAGGATGGGTGGGACTATTTGAGTGGCCGATGAGTGACATGGATCAAAGCCAATTAGCAGAGATAAGTCACAGTGCCAGTAAGACACACTAAACAATGCTAACTCTTTTAGCATCAGTTAGCGGTTCTCAGCTTCTGAGTAATTTCATTGAAGTGCCTCCTTTATTCATATTTTCGAATACACTAAGATAATAACGCCCACAGCATGGCTTTGCTCTGTCCACACTGTGAATTCTCATCCCAAGATACAAAACAAGGCTGGATAAGGACATCAGTATGCATACATAGGTCAAGCACTAGCGCATTTGCTAAAGTAGCACCACGCTCCTCTGTCAGCAATTCAGGTTGAACAGGTAGAGATGTTCCCAGTCTAGCGAGAGACTAAGCTCCGGCACTAATGAGCGCACACCTGCCTGTGGGGAAGCTGGTCAGCTCCGTGTCCACTGAAAACCAGCCAGTAGGATAACAAGTGTGCAATGAAAAGCGCTTCTTCCAAATCACAGGGACCTCATTCTGCTCCAGATTATCATGCAAGGAGAAAATCCTTCTCCATAAATCCATTTAGCGATGCTGAAATGAGATCCCAGCAAGCTGGGTTAAGATGCAAACCATATTTACATGCGATGAATTGCAAAACATCTGACGCAGGGGAACAGGAATACACGGAAACACATGGGCCAGATTCTGCCAGCGCTTTCTTTCACTTCTGATCCAGTCCACCGGGCAGCTTAAAAGAGACGGACCGGGGTACAAAATCCAAGGCTAATAGCTTCAGCGCAACACTATTCCCCGACCTGGGAAAGTCATGGTCGCCCCTGGTATTTAACCCCCTCAAAGCAGAGAAGGGGGCATACTTCCAGGGTGAGTAGATCCCCGACCGACGGGCCAGTGTCCTCAGGGACAGCTTTCCCAGTAGGCACTGGGGCTTCATGGGGAGACAAACATGTGCCTCATTTCTGAATGCAAGCCCAACCCTTCCTGCCCCACCCGTCACCCTTCTGGCATTGCATTAATCATGCGCTCGTTGGTCTGCTTGCTGATTCCCACACGCCCCTCCCGCTTACAGCAAACACAATCCACCCTCCCGGGGAAGGCGAACAGCCTCCGACGCTCCAGCGATCCTGACTGGAAGCTTCTGGAAGATCTGTGAAGTGTCACACGTCTGTGTAAGGCTTCCAACCCCCCACCCCCCCCCCCCCCCCCAAGTCTCCCTCCTCCTGAATAAGCGATGGATGTGAACAGAATGTCTTTCATCCCAGCCACTTTGTTTGATGCTGAAGTTTAGGACAGAACTGCAAGGTGCATTGTGACCTTGTGACATTGTGACCTTGTGACACTGCGGCCTTGGTCTGGTGCTTATGCCTCAGATAACTCCTCCCTGCTGTGACTCCGCCTCCTGGCTCTCCTCCACCACCGACTGTGACTGTCAGATCACCTTTTACATTGGACAACAAACTGCTCTTGCAGAGGTCGTGACGACATGTGAATCCCAGCTAATTGGTTTGCAGGCACACGCCAAATGACATCACCTGCTCTCTATCCGAGAGCGTAAACGAGGTACACGATGAGAGCACGAGCATTTGATTATTAAAATAATTATCATGAAATGTATTTCTCACTCATATTTATGTGATGCATGAAAGGAGCAGAAAATTAGAGTCCAACCACTAAACCTCATTTAGCAGCTACCTCAGTTACCTACTGAGGTAAAAAAAAAAATTCATTTCCTGACCAAAGATTGCAGTTATGACCAAATTCCACAAGCTTGGCAACAATACATGCCGGGGTGAGAGAGATCTTTGAAGTACGAGATAGAAAAGGTTTAAAATGTCTACTTCATGAAGGATAAAAGAGATCGAGTATAGAAGGCTGAAGTCGTAAGTACATTTGCAGTCACACTTAGGCTACAGTGATTTTCACTGAGTGACCACTGAGTGATTTTCACTTAAGGATCTGGTCACTGAAATGGAACTCGGTCACCAAATGAGGAGTAGTTGTACAGCCAGCTCTTAAGTTATGTAAAGCCAGGATTAATAAATCCAGACTTATACAAAAAAAAAAGAATCTGAGATATGTAGTTACGGAAGCTCTAATGCAAAAACACTCCTGTACGGAAATCTACACTGCATCTTTTCATTTATTTCATGCGATCTTTAGTATGTATTACTGTTTTATTTTGGCTTATATGTTTTTTTCTGTAAGGTGTGTTGAATTCAGAAGCTGCAGTATGGATCCCCTAAATTGAGCAGAAATCTGAAACAAAAAATCCAGGGAAGAACATTGTCGGGAAAGCTGAACCCAAAGCAAAGAAGGACATTCCATTATAAGGTTCTCTTACTAAGGCATTCTGACCTTGCCCATGACTTCCATCAGTGTTGTGGGGTTCAGTCAATTTAGAAGCCATTCCTGTCCCATGCTAGCAGGAAATGATCAGTGACTGTCTCTTCCCTCCCCATCTCCGTCCTGGCTCCCAGACAACATCATGTCCGGCAGATAGAGCAGGAACGAGGAACCCCCGAGAAGGTATTTTTATGGCAAACAACTAGCAAAAGGGCCTAATTACTCAAGGACTATGTTCAAAGCCATTTCACAATGCAGGAAAATTGGCTCTTTAGGGTCCAAGCAATTTCCTCTGACCCCCTCCCCCCCCAGAAAACTTTTAGGAAAGAAATGTCTGGGTCGTCGCTGTGACAGAAACTCATGCACCGTGTGGCTGGTGGCTAATGCCTAATGCCTGGCGGACATGTGGAAGGGCCGTGTTGTAAATAGTTCCGAGAATCTGCGCCGTCTCTCACTCATGACGCTGGGCAAAGCACTCTGCTGTCGAAAGGGCCTTCTGAAATTTCACCGCAGGAGCCGACCATTCATTCTGGAGCTATTAATGCAACGACACAAGACTTTCAAACCACAGCATTTCAGTCCCTGAACCACACTTACCTTCCAGACATTGCAGTTCAGAGATGCGCATATATATAAATAAGATACATGTGAAGGGCTATAAAAATGAATGACAAACTTGTCATTGTCAACTGAAAAATTTAAACGGAATCTTATTTAGGCACATTGCATGTGTCTGAGAGTATGATGGCAAAGGACCATGGGAACTTTCTGTTTTAATGACCTTTCAACTAAGACGTTTTGTTCCCTGGGCAAGTGGGATGGAAACAGTGCCTGGATCTTGTTAACATTTCTTGTCACCACACCGAGAGCTCAGGGGAGAGCATAATCCCTCCCCTGTTTCAGTCTCTGGCTTCAGTGGGGGCCCCAAAATTTGGCCCGAGGTTCGAAAGGCATACACTCAAATTGGGCCAAAAATCAATAGTGGGCTGTCATGCTCCAACAATACGTACATTAAGAAAGAGTATAATGGAACCTGATTGATATTATGAGGGTTTGATGGTCAATATAATTGACCCATAATGCCAAATGATGAACCTTTGTGTTAAATTGATCCCTCTTGTCTTTTAATTACGCAGTTAATTCAATCTGAAATACTTTCGAATGGATTTGGAGAATACAGCTTAATGCCCGAAACTACCATCAATACCCACATAATGATGGCACTGGCACATTTGTGTAACACTTATTACGAGCCGGCAAATTCAGAACAGTAGCTAAACAGCCTTGACATAACAGCAATCCAATTATCTTTTTATAGGCTCCATTCTTTTCACTGGCCTTACAGGACTGTCAACACTGCGCCTTAGAGCAATAAAGATGTGGCAGGGAAGTCACGTGACGTCTGGAATATTTCAGCGGTAAGAAGCGTCATGAGGAGCACGACATGTTTATGGGGACATGTAGCATTAATGCTATCCTTGCTATGAATTATTACAAAGTTCCCCGATGGTGGAATGTGCTGCCAAGCCACATCCGTTCATCAGATTCCTGCTCCGCCTTCAAGAAACGCCCCATCTGTTGATTACTCCATCTGTTCAAGGAATCCGTCTCCTAGCGGATTAACACTCTATACACCCAGAATGCTATTAATGTTGCACATTTCGGTCACTGAATAGTCTTATTAGGTTCTTGTTTTGTGAGGAAGATGTTTTGTAGCTCTTGCTCCAAAATTGCTCCCGCTTTGGCATTCATCGGAAGCTCAGCCTTGCTGCACTTAGGCCTAATCGACTCCTTGACAGCTGTTTGCTTGTAAAGTGCTATTTGCTTCACTTGTACGTCACTTTGGACAAAAGCATCTGTTAAATAAAAGTAAAAGTGAAATGTTAAGTGTCTTGAACTGCACTGGAGTTGTGCGACTATCCAGACATGGTGATTCGATGTCCTACGCAGACATCTCTATCACACAGGCCTGGAGAATCTGCCTCTTCCCCCATCGACGTCAAACCGAGCACGCGACCGCGATGGGAAGCCGACCTTATCGGCTCCCTCCAGCTTGGAACGAGGCTGGGAGATGTTTGTGCTCCAGAGAGCTTCTGCCTCGTAATTGGCTTTGTATCAGAAAGTATCAGGGGATCATTCGACGGAAGCAACAATGAGCACGGCTTTGAGTGGAGTGAGTCAACCGCCGCCCGTAAGCAACGTACGGAGATAACAGAGCAGCACGGCCCCACGAGCTTATCTGTCACGCTCATACGGGTCCTGTTCGTGCACGGTGAAGAATATCCATTATTGTCACGCTTACAGTGTGTCTTTAAAGAATTATGTCTAATAAAAGAGCTTATTAGGACTTAAAGACACTCGTGGTACCGTTTACAATATAATTCAAATAGAAGCACCTATACTATGTTCTATTGCTTTCATAGTTTATTCAGCCAGTTTATGTTTCCTGTCTTGCAATAATTAATGCATGCAAGAAAGAATTCATCCTAGAGGTGCACATATCAGAAAGCCACGGTGGGTGGGATTATGATGTGCCGTCAATCACAGCTTAACACTCTTCCCATTGGTTCTACTGGGTTAAACCTGGCATTAGCTGGCTGATCACTGTAATCCTGCCCACTGTGGGATTCCATGCAGGATTCATTTTTACTCCCCCATGGCTTCCTGACGGGTTGTCTGAGACACCATCCTACAGAGCTTGCACACATGCCTGCTCACACCCAACATGTGGAGAGACTGATGGTAAGATGACAGGATGCCCTGGGACTGTGAAATCACCCTGGACTCGTCATCCCTACTTGTGAACACTGATGAGACTCCAACAGGTCCACGGTTACCTTGGGAACCTTTGTTTCTTTGAGGCGTACAAAAAGCCATGGAGCAGAAATCTAAGGAATTTAGAAGGAGAGATGAAACAAAAGCAAGGAGACTGACCGGGAGCACCATGATGTATTGTTTTGCACCATGTTATGCGTTTCACTGCCTTTAGTCTCTTTGTAACCAAGCCAGGCTGAAGGCACAAATATTCTAGTGCACCAGTTGCAATAAAGATCTTGCATCTCGAATCTTCCATCTTGCATCTCTGTGATGGCGCTCCATACACAGCGCTCGCTGGAATCCAGGAGTCCGTGCCCCCTTTCAGAGGTCCTGCTTGCAATTCTCTCCACAGGACGCGGCACCGGAAGCCGTGCAACACTTTGACCTGCATACCGTACATCTGTTAGCACCTCCACCCGTCCGTCATCATGCTTGAACCAAGCGGTTTGTTAACCAGCCACAGGTCGCAGCCAGACCCTGTTAATTTTCATTCACAACCTAAATTATTAGCATTATGTTCCATACCTGCCACGTCCCCCCCCACAAATGACTCAATCTCCTCAATGTCTGAACATTTTACTGAAGCAATCTGGGTGTAGTTACCTTTCTGAATGGTCCTCCTGCTATTCAGTCAGTGGACTTTAAGCAACAGCTTTCAGCTTAACAGTCATGTGCTCGTCGACACATTCGCTCCCCACTATCAAACCACCATTCAGGTTGGGTTAGTAATGAGTCTAAATGTTTCAGCAAATTTCAGCACAGCAGGTGGGACTGGTGAGCACCAATCACAGCTCTGAGAGGGGCACACCATGGACCCATTTCTGTCCCAAATTAGGGAAATATATTTCAGAGTATCTTAAAGCTACTGTTCACCACTAGTCGTCCATTTTGAAATATCTGAATCCATCCACCTGGAAGATGCAGTTGTAGCTGTGGGTTTTCAGGAATCCCAAAGAACGTCTGTACTCACAAACCAGTAATTCATGAGACAATACTAACAGATCTAAAACAATTTTTTTTTAAATCTTTCTTTGAAAAATCCCTGACATGGAAAAAAGGATATATTGTAGGTGAAAGCATTCAGTTGGACAACCCTGCTCAAATTCCACCCCACTGCCTTCAAGGTTAATCAAAAAGACTACCTACCGCCCACTGTGTTTCCGCTGATTATATTACCCAGCTGTTTATCTCTGTTTCCCAGGCCGTAAAATGGCTGTCAGGGTACGTCTGGAAGTGTGTTTGCATAGAAGTGGATTGCATCCCCTGCAAACCATGTCTCCCCAGAGTCCTTTTTTTTTGCGATGGCTTTTGGTAACAGGTTAAGGGAGAGCCACTGGCAGATTAGTTAATGAGTCAAAAGATCAAGGGACTGCAGTTTGAAGCAGAAAACATCAAAGCCTGTTTTGTGGGACATCCGACGTCCGCCGTGGTACCACTAGGCACCACTGGGACAAACATCTGTCTACGTGGAAGGTTAAAATGCCCTCGGCGCCTGTCCACACTGAAAGAACATCTGGCTCACTGATAAAGCATTTTTCTATGGCAATTTGGATTTTAAGAGAAGCCTTCTGATATCAGGCAGAACATGTTCAGACTGACAGCAGCGGAATTAATTTAATTAGCCTACTTGAGATAACTGGGACGAGAGTGACTTTCTGCTGTACATATGACATGAGGTTCTGACTGCTAATGATTGACAAGTTAAGGTCACAGAAAAAAACAGAAATGCAACGTTTTCCATCAGTAACAAAATGCATTTCTCCACCACCTCAATTTGCTTGGGAATTTGCTTTCCGTTGGATTTTCATGCAGATTATCTCTTCAAGCTGTCAAGTATGGCATTGTTCTTGAGGTGCGATGGACGACTCAAGTGACTTACTAGAGAAGCTTGACGACTCCAGAGAGAGAGCATACCTCCCCAGCTAACCTGGCGTTCGCCAATTGACATTACCCACGATGCAGATGACGAGTGATTAGGCAACATATCACTGCTCCCAACATTTATATTATCCTAAACGCTATACTATACCACACACTATACTATACTAAATGCTATACTATACCACACATTATACTATCCTACACGCTATACTATACCACATACTATACTATCCTAAACGTTAGACTATACCACACATTATACTATCCTATATGCTATACTATAGCAATTTTTACCAAGCCAGCTCAGTCACAACCCTATATCAAATAACGGTCTACATTAACACTATGATCAAGCACACAGTGCACTCTGCAATTTATGCCAATCAATGCCTATTGCACAAATCTGATTGGATGTGGCAGTGAATTTTAAATTAAACATCTGTGCGTTGGCTTCTTGGATTGGTTGAATATTCACTTGTTTTGCGCTAATTTTTTGCAAAACCGAGACCCATTTATAGAGGTTAATTCTAGGATTGGGGCTGGGAATCTGATCGTGGATCAGCATAGGAGCTTTCTGGTTTTAAAATACTTACATTTCTAACTCTGGCTTACGACCCTCGTTGTGAACGAACTTGCCGAAACACAAATTTGGGTTGCGACCCACATGCTGAGAATGGCTACCCCACACTTTATACTATCCTACACAATCCAGGAAGTAGGTGGGAACAGCATTTCACGACACAGCTGTACCCTGCACGTTCGTGTATGCGGCATATAATACCTGAAGCTTGAGCTTTGTCATGCTGTCCTCACAGGTTGTAGAAGCTACTTCTGCTTCACGCAGCCTTGGATCCAGTTTTGTCAGCCTGCCTTCATTTCAGACATAATCGCAACACTCACACTGGTGATTGGCAGAAGTAATACACGTACATTATTATTACTAAACAAGTTCAGCTCCATGTGGGGAAATCCGGATATTTACTGTGATATTTATGACTTTCAGTTTCTGGGCTAATGAACAAACAGCAGTGTACTGGGTGTGAGGCAGTCTAGAATTAAAAACAGACACATGAAACGTTGGATCACCTTTACCACCAAACCTGACAAAAATGTGCAATAACAATGTCAAAATGAAACATGCTTACTGCATATTACGAGGTGCCTACATATTCAGGATTGTGCTGCATTATATATGCATGTGATGCCTTATATTTCTTGAATTAGACACCGTCAGTGCAGTAGACAAACGACACAGGTGATGTAAGTCAACCACTCAAAGGCACAACGAACAGCGCTGAACATTTGCAAAACATTCCTTTATTATAAATAAATTATTTGTATAAAAACATGCTTTAACCTTTGCATTTACAGACTCACAACCCAGGACTATGACCCCGGTGGCCAATACAAGAGACGAACTCAACTCGTTATGCAGGTCAGACAAAAGTGGACAAGGGAGAGAAATCTGCACGACCACAAAAGTACTTACAGGTAGGATAACAACAAACATGGTTGACTCGGACATTTTCTCTCTTTTTTTAATACTTAAATCTTTGTCTTCAAAAGAATTTTTTTTTTAATCCTGCAGTTTTTTTTAAGTTTTGAATTTGAATGTCTCCCGTGTCTCTCAAGCTGGAGGTCAGTTTTGTTCCGTTTGTTTATCTGCAGAAATGAGCTCCAGTCCTGCTTCAGCCTGCTTTACCATCCTGAGTCACCGGTATGAAGCGAAAGTTGTCAGCAACTCTACTTGGGCAGCGTGGGAAACCTCACCCCCCCCTCCCTCCCCGAAACCCTAGTCTTCATCGAACTTGACGGCTCAGTGATGGATCCGTGGTCCTTCCGGAGTTTTCTCCCTGCGGCAGACGTCAGTTGGCAGGATTGCTATAGCTGACGTACGTCGTCTTGGTCGAGGAGGCTGCTAAGGGAAAACATGGTCGATGTAAAAACTCTCATTTATTTTCTTTTTTTTTCCTGTCCGTCCTGCTTAACGTCGCTCCAGATTTAAACTGTAATTCTGGTAAAGAGCCACAGTTTTATATGACTTCAAGGTTACCAGCTTTGCTTGTTAATGGTTGTGTCCATTGGGAAGATATTTTACCTTCTGTTTTACTGTGGTTATGTATGAAAGGACACTTTCCTGTTCAAAAATGATCCTTCAACAGCATAAGTTTATCACAAGCTGCTCTGTCATCCAACTGGCCGAAATCGCATGGACCCAAAAATTTGGGGGCATCTCCTAATGCTGATGTGTGACAAGGCACCTCAGTGGGAACATTTTATTTCCTTCAAATGAGTATTTATATTTAAAAAAAAAAAAAAAAAAAAGGTTCACTTCAAAATACATTCCAAAAAAAAAGAAGTTTTCAAAAGCAGGCAGTGGCAAAAGCGACTAAATAAATGAGGTGGTATTTACCAAGCACTTAAAAACCAAGCACTTAAACCTTAAGCTGCTCCTGGGTGCCTGAAATATCACACCTGCTCACTATCCTTTTACTTTTATCTTTCTCGCGTGAAGAAGCGGCTGGTTCTCATATATGTAGCTCTGTCTTGTTTTACATGTGCTTTCAGAAACAATTCACAAAACTTAAGTAGAGATTTTACCACTACACCCCTGACAGACCTGAGAGGATTTACATTTTCAATGCACCAAGCCCCGATTAAAGTTCAGTTTCTCTCAATTAAAAAAAAAAAATGAATTCCAGTGTCTCTTTAACATGGATGACAGTATGAGCACGATGGTTCTCAGCCAAAATCTCTCTGGTGACTTCAAAAGGTTTTTTTTTTATCCAGCCCCTTGCATTTCCTTTGAAATGAGCATAACGGCCTGCACTGTCAGCTTCCCGAGTCACATGACCGGCTCGTTAGCCAATCGCAACGCCATTGACCTCCAGCGAGGGGCCACCGGGAGGTTGTCGATCCTGAATGCTGCCCGGGGATCTGAGATCACACATCCTCGGTATTTGCCTTGGGGTGGCTCTCGGGGGCACACAGGAAGTGTCTCCATAGAAACGGGATCCCAGTGAGAGAAAGAAGGCTGGGCACGCACCTCGGACTCTAAAGTCCAGAGTGGATGGAGGACTCGACCAGAATTTGCTGCGGGTTTAATCACACCTTCACTACGTGCAAAAAAAAGAAAAACTCCTCAAATCAGACATAATACGGCATAAATGGCTCATAAAATAGTCAGATTGGCAGAGCGGCCTTCATCTTCTCACTTGAATTCTGGTTTGTTTACACTGATTTATGAATGAATTATATTTTGCTACTGAAGCTAACGTCCGCCAAAGTGCCGGGCCTTTCTTTACGGTATTCCCACGCCCATCCCGTGGCAGCCTGGCTTGCTCCCCGGCGGCGTCACTCACTGTTGGTGTCCATGCTCTCGCAGAGCTCGGTCTTCACCTCGCCGTTGGGCCGGTCGCCCCCCTTCTGCGTCAGCTTGCCCGACATGGCGGCGGCGGTGACGATGGCCTTGAAGCTGCGCTTGCGCTTGGGCACGTTCTGCTCCGGGTGGAAGATGATGACGTACACCTTGGGCATGTAGAGCATGCCCAGGGAGACGGAGGCGCTCAGGCTCAGGGAGATGGTCAGTGTGGTCGTCTGGATGTACATCTGAGGCAGAAGAGGGTTAAAAATAAATTAAAAATTCTCAGCATCGTTCTTCAATAGACAAAGCTCTATTAGCACAATTATGAGAACATGTACACTGTCTTATTATCCTTTTTGAGATACATTTCACAGTGAAACTTGGAGTCGGAGTGTAGGGTCAGGACATTTATCTGGCACTCCTGGAGCATTTTTTTTGGGCGGGGGGTTAAGGCCTTGCTCTTAGGACCCAATGGAATATAATTTATATGCACGGGATTTGAACATACAACCTTCTGATTACACGAACAGGGGTCTAACCAAAAGAACTGTACACCACCCCCCATGTAGCTTTCACATTTATATAAGTTGGTGTGGTCTTAAACAGCCATCTTAATTTCCTCTAAATCAGCATAACATTCCTTACACCCTCCACGCTAAACCCCTGCAGCCCATCCTAGACTCTCAGCAATGGGAGCAGCGGAATCTGTGCCGGCATAAAGCCGGGTCAACCGCCCGCCAAAAATAACCACACTACTCCCTGAGACCCTTCAGACCTGTTACACGAGGGCCCCATTAATTTGTCCACCAGAAACCGTCACGCCGTGTCAGATGACAGCCAGTGAAGGATGGCCTTTGCTTCATAAGTGGCGTCGTGACAGCAAGGCGCCTCCGAGGGCAAGGGCTCATCTGTAACCTTCATACCAGAGCCGGTGCGGATGGTGACAGCGGGCGCCATGGAAACGGACATTCCTAAACTACAGCATAAGGAGGGGCAGGAACTCCAAAGAAACTCGTGCACAGAAGTAACAGAAGGGTCTACCCTGTAAGCGCTTGTCCTATTCATTGTTCGTAGGGGGTCTGGAGCCCATCCCAGAGGCTACAGGCACAAGGCAGGGAACAACCCAGGACGAGGTGCCAACCCATCGCAGGGCACACTCACACCATACACACACACACACCATCCACTCACATATGCATACCTAGAGGCAATTTAGCAACTACAATTAACCTTAGCATGTTTTTGGACTGTAGGGGGAAACCACAGCACCCCAAGAAATCCCCATGGATGCTCTTCCTGAAGTGACTAAAAGTATGGAGTCCATAGAATATTTATACAAAAGGGTACTTATGTGAGTGACTCTTTGGACAAGGCTCTCCCATGGAGCTGAAATGGAAGCTAGTATTGTGATCTACATGCCACATGACACACCACAAGTCACGTGACACAACAGCCACGCTGTTCAGTCTTGGCTTTTTGAGTCCAGGTTAATTTATTTCATACCTGTAGCAAATCTAATGGCAATGTGGCCCTTCACTGCCCTGTCCTGTGGACCGGGGTTAGCTGAAGACCATACGAAGAATCACTCCTATCACAGAGGCCCAATATTTACTTTATTCACACGCTGGCAGCAGGGGGCGCCGCTGGGGATTTTGGGTCCAGAAAAGCAAATCGTAAAGGACCCCAGTCCAGTTATATTTCCAATATTTTTTAGCATCTCTGTCACTTCAGGGCCCTTAGAATCATCTAACTTTCCTTCCTCGAAGGCGCCCCTGACTAGTAGATAAAAACCAGAGGAGGGGTAGAATGACAGACAGGACGAGGGCATAAACACTGAGATAGTATTCATCAGCCACCATTTATAAATACAATTAAACAACCGCTCTCCCCTCAAAATGAACCGATCTTAAAAAGTAAACACAGCTGTATTTTTTTTTAATAACAACACTGGCATGTTTCCGGTTGGCTGCTTATCCAACTGAAATGAGTTAACAGGTTGTGCTCAATAGCCCTGCAATGGAATTATGAATTTGGTCTTTCATTCAACTCATTATGCTAATGGACATTTTATTCAATTTATTACGGTAATAGACATTCATAAGCCATTTTGTGTATTTTTTTTCTTTGTGAGTACAGGGTGTGAAATGTGACGTTTTCTTTTAAGCTTTTGCTGACCTGTCTGAAGCCAGATGCTGACACTGGGTTAACCAGCTGGGAAAATTACCGTGACCCCCCCCCTCCCAGTTCAGTAATGGTATTACCAAAGACATGGCTGGGCCCCTGAAAAATTCTATCAAATGACCCCCCC
>JAODUD010000062.1:34216407-34237274 GCA_026784285.1 Stomatorhinus walkeri
CCCCCCCCCCCCCCCCCCCCCCGCTGCCACGTTGCTCCCATAGCTTGGGGAGACAGAGGGGGAAGCTACTGGCACAAACTCTCTGTACTGCCAACAGCCGGCACCCATCCTTCTTGAGGAGAACTGGGTTTTTCCGATGGACCCCCGCGAGAAAGACGTGGACGTTGCTATGGCTACAGGCAGCCGCACCTTCCAAGTGTCTTACAGCGGAGTAGCATGCAATAGTCAATTACCTCCCTGGAGCCCCCTACACTCTTTCTGTACTATGCTATTTCTCTAATACTCTCTATTAGAAACTCAGGGGTGTGGGACAGGGGTTTAGGTATCTTCTCAGCTTACAAAATGGAGGTCTGTGAGACTCTGCAGAATGGGATGAACCTACACAGGGCTGCAGTACACCTGCACAGTTAAGGCATTCAGGGCTGCCATTGGTCGGCACACTGCAGCCACGCCCTCCAGTGGCACACTGCCAGTGCGGCCTCCAGGCCTGCAGCATGTTGAAGCTTCTTCTCCCTAAGGCTCCAGTTCCCTCTCTCCCTCTCGGCATCGTCATTGCTGCTTCTCTCACAGAGACATTGGTGATATTTACCACCACTCGAACCATGCATTTGCGTGGGGACCCCGGGGGTTGTGGTTTGCCCCCCTGCTGGCCACAAACAATCACTACATTAAATATTAAATAAACGTCTTTCTTATTTAGGATCAGAGGCAGCATATTCTGCTTACTAGCTGGTTAGCTACAATCTGACACTACTAACTAGCTGTTTGTTTAGTTTTAAAAGTGATTTAACAATTAATAAGACCCCAGATACTCAGACACGTTTGGTCTGTTCCGTGGACTCCCTTGCGTACGTACACCCAGGCTATGTCTCACCACACACTCCAGAGAACAGAGCGCACTCTCAGGCCAAACCAAAACCATTTCACACCATGTTTACACCCACAGAACCACTCAATAAGTCCGTCCTGAGCTATCCATCACGCCCAGGCCAGTTTGTTCCAGATGAGCCAGTGCGGTTCTTCACAGTGCTGTTCCCTAATGTGCTTCAGAGAAGGCAAAGTCAATTTCAGGATAACCTCCAAGCGGCGATATCACCTGCTTTTGTGGAGGATATCAGGCTGACAGCGAGTACAAGTTCATTCCGAACCCAGTTTCAAATTCAGACCTAAACACATTCGACCAATCCTGTGCTACTAAACCTTCTGTACCTCAAGTGGAAAACCCCATGGCATTCTGGGACGGAGGAGCAATCATTCGGCATTTTAGGACCACAGAAGCATCTAAATGCCAAGCGCAACATATTTCTAAATGCACATCAATTTAAAATTCATCATCCACCCCGTTAACAGGAAGTTGAACAAGGCGTTCATAGCTACCTGAAGGAAAAGCCATGTTTTATAATTAGGTTTCAAAGTACAAGCGTTGCTCTATATAAATCACACTTTCATGTAATGAAACAATGATCATTCCCGCTAGGCTGGAAGATGTTGCCAGAGCCCTTCATGCCCAGGAGGATATCGGGGGAGTCCAGTGCACAGCAGCAGCCATATAACTTCTGAGAGCCGCTTCTGGTGATGTGGGACTGAAACTGCAGTTCACTCTGGGAAAGCAGGGGAAACGTAGGCAACGCGAAACAGGGAGGCCGGTCTCTGCTGTGCCCTTGGGGAGACGCAGACAGAGACGAAGGCGCAATTTCCGCGCCCCTACCTCTTGGATTTCACACTTTCGCGTGTCTACGTAGAGAACTTTGTCAGCATGAGCCGCCCGCCATTTATAGTGCTGGTCTAATTATAAACATCTGCTTCCGTGACTCCCCCCCCCCCACCCCCACTTTCCCCCTCTCTAGAGGGTTGTACTTCAAAATAAAGGAGACGACTCCGAGACAAATAAAGATGAATAATGCGTTTCCTCCTGACAGGGTCGTAAGAGCGGATTTCCACCGGCAGCAGTGCCCACAGCCAGGGCTGAAACTGCAGCTTCCTGTCATGCTAATAATCGTCACGTGCAGTTATTTCAAAGTCCACTTTATAACAAAGCTCAAATTTGTTGACGCAGATTGTTCTTCTTATCCTGAGGAATAAATTGTCTTAAGATGGTGCCAGTTATATAGCAATATATAATTAATTCTAAAGAGCATTTCTATTTTTTGTGGTTGCTCGGGAATCGTTAAAATAAATGTCTCAGCGGTTAAGACTGATGGGGTGTGAAAGCCGCCCACCCCCATCTCGAGACATGACAGTCAACACATTGTCACCTTCACGGGCCATTCTCTGCCGCCCCGCCTGGTTGGGGAGGGGGCCAAAGGGCCTTGGGCGGCCCCCCCCTTTCAGCTCCAGCTGAGCGTGGCGTCTATGCTGCTCCTTATGGGAGTAAGAGGGCAATTAGCAGCCCGTCCAGTTATGGCCGTAATCGATAACCGGAAGAACTCAGCCACTCTGTCACCATGACGAGTCCAAGGAGCACAGCTGCACGCTTTAGCTGTAACCTTTCTCTAATTGGACAGCAAGCTGCAAGGCAGACATATAACAAAGGTGTGGGGAGGGCGGCGCATTCATCACGGCCCAATCAGAGCAAAGAGTCACATTTAAATGCCATTTGTAAATACAGGGATTTCATGGCCCATGCTAGAATGGTGTCACATGACTTAATGCAGCAACCATGTGACCTGAGGGGAACTTCACTTTCGCTACCAATAGCAGAAAAGCTCGTCCCACCATCCATCATGAGATCCAATGACTTTTTGCCATTTTCTCGTGGCCGGGATTCCTCTATTTTGGGCTGCGGGCTTCGCTAATATCCATATCCACCATCTACCTGCACACTCCTCAGATTTCACCGTCCTTATTTTTCACTGCTGACATATGTTTTTATCATGACTTATATATGAGACACGAAACATGAGACGGGCCATCAACCATAACAAAATAAAAATCCAATATTCTTCCCTCTAAATAAAACCACCTGGACACTGAGCTCATTATGAGGTTTGCAGACACCAACGCAACTAGGGCAGTGAGACTTTAAAAAAAAGCTCGGAGTTTGCATGTCGGGCCCTCTGAGGGTGCGAGTGGGTGTGAGTCAAGCTCCAATCCAGACTCACATTAGCCATAGTCCAGTATGACTTATGGAGAGCACTTTGGACCCGGGCGAGCTGAGGCAGCTTCTCGATGAGACTGACTGCCCTTTAATTGGTTGTCATAGCTGCGTATTAAGCACTACGATTAGAGGACATGGTGCAGTTTCATAGCCAAGTCACTGGGATCAAGTCAAGGCGAGGAGTCAGAGCAAAGAGTCGGGGTGAAGAGTCAAGGACGACGAGTAAGAGCGACGAGTCAGAGCCTGGCCTCCATTCCAATCAAAGCATAGTGGAAGGTACAGCAAGGTTAGAGAAACCCTGGGCCAGAAGCAGCACCCACAGGCCTTAGGAACCCCCCCCTCAAACCACATAATATGAGGACCCCCCCTCCCCCACCACTGACAAAAAGGATGGCAGATCCCCACCTTAAAGAGCCGCAGGATGTTGGCGACCATGATGGACACGGAGCTGGCGGAGGCGCCGATCACACCGACAATCTTGTCCGGCTTGGCGAAGATGGGCGGGTCACCACTGGCACAGCGGACATCGGTCGCGTCCTTCTCGATGAGCGCCTGCACGAAGGTGAGCGACTGCTCCAGGGCGTAGGTGTCCCGCGAGCACGTGTCCAGGATGCGGGCCCCCAGCGTCACGTTGGGCAGCAGTTCGGGGTCCTTGTTGATCTGGTCGATGGCGAAGAGCATGGCTTCCAGCCGGTGGATGCCCTTCTCCTTCTTGAGCTCGCCGCAGGGCACGCCGCGGTCGCCGCGGGCATGGACGGGGAAGAGGCCACCCAGGATGATGTCGCCGTCCAGCCGGATGGAGTGGGCGTGTTCCTGGGACTGAGCCTCTCGAATGCAGCTCAGCAACCAGCAACACCTGACCGTCAACAGGAAGACGCGGCGGCAAGAGACAGGCTGGTTCCACAAGTCCCTCGCCATGGCGGCGGGGCGGAGCGGGGCGGCCTGAGCGGGTGGGTGGGGAGGCGGGACTTCTGGTGGTCGCAGCAAAGGGGGGCGGTCCTGCAGTGAGCACGGGAATTAGGGGGGACCATCAGTGCCCCCCCAGCCAATCAGAGTTCAGCCTCGGACCCCAAGCAAATGCGGGGGCCTACTGCCAATTTTTATAACATCCCGGCCACATGTGGCACGCATGTCAAGATGAAAGCGAAGGTGGAGGCAGTGGATTTGAGAGCCGGGGGAGGGAATCTCAGATTGAGGCCACGGAGATCACAGTCCTGGGTTCGAAGTGGCCTGACAGGAGACAAGGGTAGGAAGGAAACC
Source organism: Stomatorhinus walkeri (assembly GCA_026784285.1). Lineage (NCBI taxonomy): Eukaryota > Metazoa > Chordata > Actinopteri > Osteoglossiformes > Mormyridae > Stomatorhinus > Stomatorhinus walkeri. The sequence continues at coordinate 34,220,765 of JAODUD010000062.1, forward strand.
TTAATATCACGGGGATTAAATACTCAGCACCGTGAAAGGAAACCTACAAGACACAGCGAAACAGATGTAACAAGCAAAGCGCCTTACGGTCCCGCTTGCTACGGGTTGGGTGGAGTATGGTGGGGTGGGCGGTATAACCTGATGACATCAGGAGCAGCAGCTCAATCAGCAGCCTGTAAAAACTCCCCATTTACCACGCCTTCATTTAGGTCGCCAATTTGCTTGTTTGCTTATTGCTGAAGTTAAACGATTATTAGTTTATTAGAAATTAGAAGCTCGTTCAGCTTCGACTCCGAGCTAAATGACACACAGCTACCCCCACCTAAGAACGACAGTCCGCCCTTCGGAGCCGTGAAAATAATCCCATTGCATTTGTGGGTTTATCAGCAGTGCCAAGTAAGACGCGGTATATATTCTAGCGGAAATCTTGCACAATAGATGAGGCTTTCCGTTTGGGAATTAAGTCAATATCCCCTATCACCATCTCCAAAATTTCTTTTAATAAGAACGGGCGCTTTATGTACCCGATTGTAAGGTAAAAGCATTTATCTTCGTCTTAACTATGTAGCTCATTATTATCAGCCTTCATTTCTCATCTTACTACACAATGAAAGGTACAAACTGGTTTTCGTTAAATGACTAGTACCAACTATTTTAGTTTTTGGACCACCTTAAGAAGTTACGGTATTTAAATTAAGAACACAGCTCGGTGTGAACAACCTCTCCTACTATACTCTCGATCTGAAGCAATCGACTAATTAACGCATAATAAGAGTTAGATTCACAAAAATGCCTCAATAATCTCAAGTGTTGAGTAGTTTTAACGGGAACGAAAAGTTTTGTGTTTAGTATTAAAAGTGCGCCTGTAGGCTGCTGGTAGGTTAGAGAGTAACAGCGTCCTGGCGTCGGATCAAAGGCTCTTAATGAAGCAGGAGCCCATCACGGTGCAATAAGACAGGACTGCTTCCCCCTCTGCGGGTGATGAAGCGGGATGGGTGCTGGTTATACGGGGATTAATGCGTTACAAATAGTAAGAACAAAATGTAATACTAAAGTAACAGAGAACGCAACGCACCGCACCCACCTCCAGATAAACTGGGAGGCGTTTCGCAGCTCGTCTCCGCTGGTGCGGTAATATGGGACTAAAGCAGACAACTGGGCTAAATGCCGGTTTTCCGGGCAATTCAGTTTCCCTGTGTTTCCCCTGTCGCGGGCTGATTTGTACACGGTTTCGCTGTTATTTTCATGTCTTTTTACGAAGCTCTTGATGTAAACAAGTCATACATTTTAAAACATCACATGCCTTTTCGATGTTTTTTGTTTTTACAGATAATAAATGAAAGTATTTAATTCGCTGGATAGAGATATTTCACGATGAAAACGGTATAGTATTTCTTATAAGACTATAGTATGCGTGACGATCTACTGTATTCACATGTAATCATGTACCTGAGTGATTTTCAGACATTTCAAATACCTCTTTGCTTTAATATTAGGGGAAACATTAATTCTTGATAGACAGGGGAAAACCGAATTGCCCGGAACACCCAGTTTTCCCGAAGGCTTGACAATCTGTAGCCCATCTTAAATTATAAAATTCATTTTCCTTAGCATAGTCTTTACAAATATCCTAACCGTACTTGTAATTAAACATTCAATGATTATCATATAAGTCAATCAATTGTGGGATCAATTAATCGGTCAAAGAGAACTGAGATTAAACCGGGTAGCTTTATCATCTAAACCGTTATTACGGAGAGAAAGAAAACCCATGGTATTACACTGACAGGCGAACTGTGTCCCATTTCTCTTTCTAATTTATATGAATAGGACTGGGCAAGTCCGTTCCATCTTCTGCTGCTGATTCAATTATAATTTCTTCAGCCTAACAACTCTCAGCGGATCGTGTTACTCTGCTCAGAAACTGATAGCTTTCGGCTCTCCGTAGCAATACGGTGAAAAACGCTATTTCTCTTTTCCCCTCTTCTCGCTCCCTCATACCGCAACTGTTATGACATCGTATTTAATGCTGCGGATCAGTCAAAGCGCACAGCCTACCCACCTAAGGACTGGCGTTTTCGTACAACCTGTCGTATAAAAAACTTCAGCAATGATGGTACAAATCAAGCGTACATAAAGCAAAATAGTCCTCACAAATATGACTAGCAAAAAATAAAAACTCTTTAGATGGAGCGCCATTTATTAAGCATCAACACCACATCTGATAACCGCAAAAGGTTGTGAATGTATATCCAGAATAAAACTGTGTAATTAAATCTGATAAGGAGGTAAGACGTTTCATATGCCCTTTCTTTTGCCATATGAACACTGATGGGTTCGTGCCGATATGACCTTATATCTCTGAGTCTGGATAAAAACGAAAAACGACAAACATAGTGAAAAACAGCATATTTTGTTCGGCATTCAGAAAAACACGCGAGGATGTTTTTTGTCGCACAAAATGCGTCTAAACTTTAAAGATGCAATGGAATTAAACAATTCTTTTGACAGAAAAGTAATTTACTTAAGTTTTTCTGTTTAGTTCTTTTAAAAGCTACTTCCGACGATGCAAGTCGGACGTGACACGCCTGTATTGAATCTCATCCCTGAAGCGCATTCCTTCGCTTTCCGCTGTAGGACTCCACTGGGAAGCTATGCACTTTTCCATATGTTGGGGAAAAAAACTGCTTCATGTCATTTTATACCCGTGCATATGAGAGATTAATCACAGCTTTCAATCAAAGAACCTCGTTTATACGCTCCATCAGTTATTAACATACCATAAAAGAAAAGAAGGCTACATGCAGGTAAGCCGAAATTGTTCGGACGCAACCAGAGAGAAGTCATCCGGAATTTGTCGTAGGTTAAAAACAAGGAGAGAGAAACAAGCTGAGATACTAGGAGGCGATCCACAATCTACCTGCTGCTCGGTGACTCACAGACGGTCCCGCTCCGAAGATGCGCCAGTGTCTGTTCCCGGTGCTGAAAGGGACAGCGCTGATCCGGAGCTGGAGCCGGAGCGCGTCTCATCCGAGTGAATCACAAAATACTCCCACCGGTCGTGATTGGTCCCTGCACTCCCTCAAATGAAGCAGCACCGCTTACCGGCACTTCAGTTGCTCCGCACGCTGCCCGGGATTCTCACGGTTGTCTTATATTAAAGAGGCACAATTCAGGAGACGTGGCCCCGAGAGGGGCAGGGGAGGAGGGGCACGGAGGGCAGGATGGCATCTAAAGAGGGATTTGGAATTCGGCAAACAAAACTAAGTCTAATTTTCATAAAAGAAGTAACAGTATTTTAACGGAGATTCACAATTGCTCTTAACAAACCAGTTCTGCTGGTGTCCGGACAACATAAAACAGAATTTTAAGGATGAAAAGAACGAGACCGCAGCTCTCAGATTCACAGGTCCCCGGGAAATATTCCCAAGTATTCCGGTAAATTAGACAAGTCACTTATCTCGGCTAGTTGATCGTGTTTACTATTTCGCATCCCTTGAGTATCTTACGTGTAAAGCGATCAAGTAGGCCTACTATCTATAACTATAATACGAGCAGTTAAACAAATTTCGCTTTTCTGCGATGGTTTAATTCTAAAACATCCTTGCATTTGCTGTCAGTAATCGTATTAATATGAATTCAGTTGGCTTGTAGAACCCAGGACTCAACTATAATGTACTGTAGGTAATAATGATGCACTCCATCTATATTTGTGTGATTTCAGCAGAATTGACATTACCGAGCGCCAAACTACAATATTGGCTAGTAGACTAGCGCCACTTAGTGTACATAGTCACAAATTACGTCGTTCACATGTCATCTTTCCGTTTTAACAGTGCGGTATTAAGTGTAATAAAACAGGATAATGTTTCCCTGGATATTGCGATGCAAACCAACTAGGCTTACCATACATTGTTTTAGCAGCACTGTAGCACTGAAATGTCCACGCTTGTTAGTTGTTCAAATTATCACTGATGTTGATAATCGTTTTAATAAATCTTCATGAACACAAATAGCGGATGTTTTTGTGCAGTGCTAGAAGTGAGAAAAACAGATGCCGGTACTGCCCTTGGTGTTCAGTAGGCCCGCCGCAGATATTGAGAGGAGCCGGTACTCAGAGGTGCTGGTGAAGGAAAACAGGTGAAGTAAAGGTATTTCGTCTAAAGATACATTTTTTCCGTTGTCAGAAGTTATTTCAGTGTCTCCAGAAACACTGATGAAGCAGCTCGAGCTGGTTATCGCGACAGAGGATCCGCCGATGCACATTAAGAAAGTCTTTAACCAGATTTGACACACAGAGTCAGATTTGCTTTTAGACTATTTCGTTCCGGTGGTTCTTCGATCGGCCCGGGGTTGAGCCATTTTCTGAGGAGGGATAAATTAAGAGACCATTCAGCAGCAACGGAAAGCAATACGCTTCACGTGCTCTTACTAGACAGTTATCAGGCAATAAATTAAACTTAGGCAGTATTGTGCTGCTCAGACTGATTTTGCACGAATCGCTGATTTAAACCTGAAACATAAAAACAAGATGTTGTGCCAAACTATAAAAATGTCTATATGTTGTTATTTAATATTAATTACATGCCTAAGACAACGTGTCCCACAGTAGTTGCAAAAACAAGGCATATTCCGGTCAGGTTTGACATCTGTTTAAGTAATGCGTGCATCATCAACCATTTGGGGGCAAATCGGTTCTTGAAATATTGCTACAACCTTTTAAAGATTAAACAGTGGATTTGATTTGTCTGACCTTCCAAAACTGTCTGATCAAGGCAAGCGTGAGGTAAGGCTACACACATCGCAGGGAATAGCAATTTGGGACGACCTAGCCTTAAGGCACTGATATATTATAAAGAAATGGTGTAAATCGGCCTACTGGTTGATTAAAAACAAATATTTTTTAAATGTATTTTGAAAGGCGCTAATTCAGTCTGGAACCGACAGATAAAGTGATTCAGCTCTATGCAATTATATAATAACTAAACATCATACACCAACGTCATAGACTATTAATATTACAGTCTACTAGGCATTCTTAAGCAGGTATTTCTTAAACCTTACATCACACCTTTCACTAGTCGGCGGCCCCATATCACTTATTGGCAGACGGTGCCACGCCAATTTTAATTTAAAAGTAAAGTTTATGCGCATTTTAATAGGCGCATAAAATCTAGACTAGGCTATTTCTTTCCTATGCACCCAACCATCCCAAAGAGAAACGACTCGTAGAAATGTAAAAATATATAGGCATCGTTCGACATATTTGACTGGAACGAAATTAATTTCGGCCCACTTGGTGCTGCTCGCTGCTCCGCAGGTACAGTAGCTGTGACCTATTGCCACACCAGCTACGGCCGTCCACCGGTCACTATTGTCAATGCAATTTAATAAATATTGAATTTGGAGGCCGGGGAAGACATCCATTTTTATTAAATCCACAGTAAAGACCTGCTGCGCGCACATTACCCCCAATTATCTAACGCATTATTTATAAATACTGAATGGTAAATAAACGTCAGTACTAGGCCAAAGGCCTATTATGAAATGATCCGTGTGAAGGACTATACATTGTTAACTATTTTAATGAGGCACGTCTTAAGGCGAAAGGGATCAACCCACGTGACACTCACGTTAACAGTTACAGGCTTACAACCTATTCCAACACAAAAAAGCGAAAGACCTGCAGCCATGCTGCAGTACGATTGATGGACGGATATTTGCACTTATGAAAGTGCCGGTTTACTTCGCCGTCCAAATGTCACTGCGACCTTCGTTGTTTGTGAACTATTTTCTTAATCCCTGTCAGTGATTGAAAGGCAGCAAGAAATGCACGTGACGTAAATTTTATACAGCCCACCATCTATTCAGGTAGGCTAAATGAAATCACCAGTAGTCATTATGACTGGATTACATTTGCTTTAGGCATCGTAGATAGATATCAGCACCACCTTCAACATAAATTATTCATTGTGCAATAGGCGAATGCTTTAACACGATTACTTATTTTGTATTGAATGTAATTGTTGTATTCTACCATGTTATACATTAAATTACACTGCAATTTAGATACACGCAGTTCAGATACAGCTTACAAATGAAGGTTTCCACGACTGGGGTGAACATTTTCTCAGTTGTCACAGAATTGGTTCTTTTTCTAACACGTGCACCATTCATTATTTGTAAAGGATTAGCTTCGGTTCCTGACGGGCAGCCCTAACATTGTCCCATCAAAAACAGATGGCCTAATCATAGCAATGAGTAATAATTGAGCCAAAACAACCATAAACAAACACACAGAAGAGAAAATGGGCGTAAATCATTGATTTATGATAGATGAAGGGTACTCAAAGCAAGCAGCGGCCCCCTGGGTGAAATTAGGCTTCCGTGATTGATATTGCACGGTGGTACGACTGAGAGCCGACCCGCATTTATAAAGAGTCACGGGAAATACCGTATTCAGAACAATTCTGTAATCTCAATTCTTTCCAGATCTTTCATTGCGCCGCATCCAAACGCCAGCGTGTTTCCTGATTGCCGTGTGCTTTATTGTTGACGATTGCTCCCTGAAGACCTCTGTCTTCAAAGTTACAGGCAGCTGACCCCGTTGTCCTCCCATTTAGCCATAACCCCAACTTTTCACTTTGTTGTTTCCTTACAAGTATCTTCAGAACTACTGCATTTCCCACTATAAGTGTGGCGTCATCAGTATATCAAGTCTTATCTTATCTTGAATCATCCATGATTTGCCTTGTCTGATTTTGGCTTCTCTTTTTCCATTTTCACTATGCCTTCCACTTTCATTCCTTTGTCTCTATCATTTGTACCAATTTTCCTTCTTATTCCTCCTATAGATGACTTTGAATTCCATCCACACTTCCTTCGGTTCCCTTTGAAATACATCCAGCAACTCAAAATCAGTGGGTATATTTGTCATGTAATTTCTTGAAGTGGGATGACCTTGTTGTCACTTTAAACTTTCACTTGAAGCTTGGCCACAGACAACCACAATGTGTTCCATAATCTACCACAGACCACATCTACCTCAACTGACTTCTTCCATCGTTGGGCAATAAGCATGCAGTCTGCCTGATTTGAGACTGCCCCCTGGTGACGTCCAGGTGTAAGGACCAAGCTGTGGTTGCTTGACGAATGTCTTGGCAATCAGGAGGACCTTGGTTTTGCAGACACTGATTATAATTTTTTACCAGCTTTGTTTCCCAAACTGCATTTCATTTTCATTCCAGTCTCTCATCACGAGGAATATATTGTTTGCAGGTCGTGCCTGTTTCAGCCTGAACTTGGCCATAAAACTGTCTTCTGTTTCTGCTTCATGCACTACAGCTGCTGGGGAATAAGGCGGTAAAAGCCATCATACTGGGGGCCCCACAAAATTCACACCAGTCATTCACGGGATTGTGTCCATTTACAGTCTAACATCCTTCCCATTTATGCCAGTTTCTTCATTGTCCATTTCCTGTGTAAATCAATGAACTTCATGTCCAAATCCAGTCCCATGAACTACGTTTCTGCCTACAATGTAATTGTAATTAATAAGGCAGGTTTACCGTTTCCCGTTTGATTCTGTGCCTTTGCCCATGTGCCGATTGTAACCTCTGCTAAGATCTGTTTCCCATGGGAGGCTGTAGGAGTCAAAAACTGTTTTTCTTCAGCTTCCCTGATGCACACGAGGCTCTCCACAGTGGCAAGGGACCAAACTAAAAGGAGAATCTCACTTTCTAGAAGGTGATACTCTATGGCAAGTTCCTGTGCAGAGCTGTGGAAGTCAGGAGCACCACCTTCAATTTCACTATTAAATCGGTAACAAAGTTTTAAGTCACACATAATGGAAACATATGTCTTACAAAAGAAAGAATCCCAACTCATCTTTATTAAACCAGTAAGAACCTGGGTAACCAATTCATTTTTAAAAATTCTGAAATTAGACAGTAAAACAGGAACATAAGTGAGATATGAAACGGCGAAGTTGGGTTGAGGCTATGTGACCCGACCAGGTGACCTGGAGCCACGACTGGGTTTCTGACAGGAAATCCATTAAATGCTGATGGACCTATGGTGTCCTGGACCATTTACCCTCATGTTTACTGATCCGGGGCTGCAGGAAACAAGAGGGACATGTATCTCCTGATAGTTCATCTGCACTCATTCATCATGCCAATAAATAGATCTTTGCATCTGAATTTTATCTCCACCCCAGTTTGAAACGCTCTCCTACATACACTGTAATCAGCATTGTGACATGGGAGAGGAACCATCTAGAAAGAAACATTTAAAACCCCAACTGCAACATTCACAGGATTTCATGCCAACTATGCAGCAGTAAAGATCTTGCTAAGGAATGGGACATGTAATGAACGAGGAGGGTCTATGAGTACCAGTCCTTTATGCCCCCAAAATCAACTGTGCAGTTGCTATGCAAACACAAACACCATCTCCCTTCCTCTCGCTCCAGCTGCCACTCCTTCTCAAATGTCTGCTGCTCACTGTTTTCCCTTCAGTTACATTTGTTCCTGTGATTAAGAGGCTGCAGGCTTCCGCTGGGGGCACCTGGGGAGTCGAAAACACACCACCAGCTGGTAAATTGTACTTGAGAGTCGGTTAAAGGCTCTGTTTTAATGTGCTGTAATGTGGTCTAAAAACAAATGTCGCGGGGAGAAGCAGAAATGCATTATGTCCAATGTGTTTGTGTATCGCAGTACACCATTAACTTACGGATAATGGGTTTAATTCTATGTGAATTTCAATTGGGCGTTTAGACCAATGGGGTTTCTGGCATCTGTGGTAACACCTATCAGCAGCTACGACTGAATCTTATATTTCGATAGCTAAACTGTGTCCTTAACTACGATGCCGCTCACCCTCATCCTCATTCATGTGAATTTAAAAGGTAAATATCATAAGCAGGACAGGTGATTTGCTCCGCGAAAGGTCGGATGTCGTCGAACAAACTCCGACCTTGACAGCAGGAAGTAATTACAAGGATGGACAGATGCGGAAGACAAGGAAAATGACAGCCGACACATTTTTGTACGGTCATTACAGACAGCAGATTAACAAGCCCAAAAGTTAGCGTTTGCTCCAGGATCTGATTCCCTTTGCTCCCCTGTCATTCCCAAGGGCCCCAGAATGTTTCCTGTAGCTATGAAAAATCAAAGTGACAATAATTCTTTCACATCACTTCTGAAATGGAATCTGAAATGTAATAATTACTGCGTCAGACTGATGAAAATCAAACACATTCGCCAACTAAGAAGGATGGTCTGTCGCATTATTAGCACGATGGACTTACTGAACTTTGGATCGTGTGCTAGGAGCCGTCTGGCTCTGCCGCGAGCGCGAGGTCCTGGCCCTCACATGGCTCCTGCAGTGGACCTCCAGGTTTACCTTTCTGCTGAAGGCCCGTCCACACACATCACAAGTGTGAAGGGGGATCTTCTTCTTGGCTTTCTTCTCAGTGCCTCCCTCAGTAGTGGTGGAAGACCTGTGGCTAGAGGTTTCCCTGTGGAGAGCAGGTGACCATGCAGCCCCACCCTGACCACGACTGCTGGCCTTTGTGGTCTCCCACTGTGTGGTCTGCCTGTCGAGAACCATTTCCATCGGCTTCTTGATAGCTTGGCTCACTACCTTGGGCATGACCTTATCTAGGTAGCTCGATAGCTTCTTGTGCACCACCTTCATGTGTCGGATGAGGTCTGATGTACGGCGCGACTCGTAGGTACAGAGGGGGCAACGGAAGAACTTAATGAAGATCTCGTTGCCCTCTACATGCCGGTCAATGTGCTTCTTCAGATTCTTGCCAGAGGTGAACTGCCTCTTGCAAATTCGACAGTAGTGCTGCTTTAGGTCAAATCCAATCTTGAGTTTGGGGCTGCCCAGCCTGAGGCCTTGGGGCTCCTGCGAGGTCTTGGTCTTCCCACCCACCTTACTCGCAGGCTCGATCTTGGTTCTGATGCTGGGCTTCTTCAGAGCACTCTTCCGACTGGGCCGTGTTGTGTGAAAGACACACTTGTGTCTTGTCATCATCTTATGCTGAGGAGATGCTGGTGAGGACTTTCCAGCTCCTGGTTTGCCCGTAGCAGCAGAGCCCTGGTATTGAGCACTGTGCTCACTGTCAAGATGTCGCTGCATAATGGCTTTGGAGACAAAGGGCTTCCCGCACACACCACAGCTGTGGCCAGGAGTGGCTGGGGGGCACTGTGACTGGCCTTTCCCCACAGACTGAAGACCGACAGGCAGAGGGAGCTTCCCTCTGCATCTCCTCAGGTCATCGGGGTTGTCCTTGTGGACCCTGAGGCAATGTTGACGCAATCGGCAGAGCGAGCTGAAATCCTTCCCACAGAAGGTGCAGGAGATGCTCAAGGCATCCGCTTGATTGGCTTTCTCCTCAACTCCCTTTGCCTTTATCCATTCTACCTCTTGATTGCCGAGTTTAACCTTCACCAGCCTGTTTGAGTCATCAGTCTTGATCTCCTTCTCTACTGTCACATCAGCTAGGTGCTCCTTAAGATCCTCATGGTCATGGTCAACCTGATGGGGAGTTTCCTGCTCTCTGAGCTGGCACTGGTTCTCCTCACTAGGAAAAATATTATGAGTGCTCTTGTGACCCTGCTTGAGCACACTGCCTGGCCTGTCCTTCAGCAGGTCCATCATTGGCTGGTTCTGATCACCTGGGGATGTGACTATAGAGAAACAAAAATATAACATCAATATGTGGAACGACAGGAGGATCTACTGACAAAAAAACTGAAGGAAGTACAAGAAGATGAAAAAGACCCACTGACCACCAGCCTCATCCGACCTGGAGAAGCAGTAGAACTCCTTGTGCCTGACAAGGTTGGGCAGGCCACGAAATAAGCTGCGGCACAATTTACACTCAAATATGGTGTCCACCTCCCTCAGAAGCGTGTGCATGAGCTCTGCAGTGCCTGCAGGGTCAACGCAAGCCAAAGAGCAATCATGAGATGGTCATGGCACACGTCTGGAGCAAATGGAGCAGCGGGGAGGATCTCATACCAGAGCGGAAGCACTCGATTATCTGCTCGATGCCAGACATGGAGGTAAAAGTCTGCTTCTGCACTGAGGAGAGCTCTCCAGGGCCCAGGGTGCGTACTGAAGAAAAAGAGAAACACAACATCTTTCATACCAGAAACTTACTTGGGGAAACAGACAAGACCAGCCTACATCCATCTACACTGTGTAGAACCACCCTGTTCATAGTGTCCGAGTCAATATTTCACTTCTGTTGCACAAATTTTATAGGTAATATTCCGCCTTTTCTTAGCCCTAAAGCGCAAGAATGTCTTTCTCCTCGGTTGCGTCATGCCCTGTTCCTCTCAGTAGGGCAGAAAGTGGATTTCATGCTGCCCGTGTGAAGAAGTTGATCTATCCACAGGCCACGCGTGCAGACATCATCTTGCAGACAAGTCTGTCCCAAGGGAATCGACGAGTCGGTGCTTCAAATACACAAGCTGTAAACATCAATATCAGCTTCATTCGTGATGCTGATTGGCTGGGTGGTTCCTAAGAAGCCTCAGATTTTGTGGACACTAGCAGCTTTGCCTTGGACACCAATAGGCAGGGATGGAGAAGAGACCAATCAAAGTACTCTGTCGCGTACTTCCCCCATGAAGCCCTACTTCACCGTCATGTCCGTCTTGTTAACTCACGACCATGAGGACCTGGTCCTCTGATGAAAAAAATAGATGCCTTATTTCCCATTTGCAGAAACGCAAGTACAAATACACTGGAACTCTTTAGGTTTTGCACATCCCACCACGCTCCCATTCTGAGAACTACACACGCATACAGGTGAGAGAGTAGCTGCGCACCCCAGGAACAATTACGGATTAAGGGCCTGATTTGAGCCCTAGGATCAGAACCAGCAATCTTCCGATCACTGGCAGAGAAACAGACAAGTGGGCGTCTAGCGGCTGACGCGGCGGAAAACCTTCCTACGCACTTTCTTCGGTAGAACCAGCAAAACGTCAGAGGCTCCCTTTAATCTGTGCCCTGACAGACCCCGGCCACATCTGTTATCGTTCACTTCCAAAAGGAGCGAATTCTACCGAAATCTCATTTCCAATTCAAATCTCAAAATTCCATTTTAAATTCCTACTGTGGACTTCATTTTTTTTCCCCACACATTCTCCGTCATCTCCTAATTAATTGTGTTTCTCTCCGCAGTGTGGAAATCACTTGCTCTGTTTTTTGAGCTATAATCATGATTCATAATCTGATGTCTGATGCACTGTAATCAGCAAAATGTGCAGCGTATTAATTCATTTCTCCTGAAAACTGTGTATACATGGACAATTAATTTAATGGTTTCACAAATGGCTTCATTTCCCTCAATCAGGACCAGGTCATTGCATTGCACTGACGGGCCGGGCCGGGCCGGTCTCGGTTCAGAAGGCTGCATTGGGACCTGCTACTGCAGGGAGACCCACCTGGTGTTTGACGTGATGCACTGGGGCCGGCGGAACCCAGCTGGCAGAGGTCAGGGTGGGGTGGCTCTGTCTGACAGCAGCCATCTCTGGTCAGGACAGTCTTGCCTTTTCTTTCCATCTCAGCGTGATGCTAAGCCAGGGTAGAAAAGTAAAACCGTCACCACAAACACTAGCAATCTTTTCGGAGATTGAGCCATTTCTCACGCCAGTGCAGCCTTGTCTGCTCCAGCCATGTAGCAAAGTAACGGCTCTGAACCTTTACCAGCATCTTTTTTCTTACTTCTCAGGCTCATACAGGACCATTTAAAAGTTTGAACACACCAGTATTTATTTGTACTACTCTTTACATTTTAGAATAAAGACATCTACACTACAAAATACCATATATATACGGTATTTAATTTTTTTTTCCCCCAAAGGTGGGCAGTTCTGTGGGTTGGGACTCAGAAGGTTGCCTGTTCAAATCCCTGGTTCAGCAGAGTGATCCCACCATAGGGCCCTTGAGTGAGGCCCTTAACCCCAACTGCTCCAGGGACCGTCTGACCCTGCTGTCTCCTCTACCCCAGGTCCATGAGGTGGCCTGTGATGCCTCTCCTGCCATCCTGACAGAGCTCCCACATACAGGCCGAGCTCCCAATGGACGCTTTTCCTTCACGCAACAAACCTCCTCGGGGATGAAAACCTGAGTGCAGCCGTGCCATGGGTGATACCTTAGCACCAAACTAGTCCAAATAGACCAGCGTCAGTTTTTTTCCAGCAGCAGGTATTAAAATTACAAGTCCCCCCCCCCCATGTGCACGTCTCTGTCATACAGGGATCCCAATGGCTTCCAAGTACCGCTGCTGACTCACAGCCTTAATATCTGCATGTTTACTCGGCTTTGCTTTCAGACGCAGGTCCAGCTTGCAGGGTGCTGGCCAGCCTACCACCTGCCCATCTTAAACACAGGCAAATGCAGGCGCATACCCAGCGAGAGCCATGCCTAATTACTGAGGCTGACAAGAATTCATGTAAAAAAAAAAAACTACTTGTTATACAACAACCTTTGACCTCTGAGGAAACAGATCAGCAGTTTGGTATCGTTTATGGAGGAGGTTTGACGGCTGTGGAAGCCTGGAGCATTTCACACATGGAGTCAAACCATCTGTGTGTCACACAGTTACATTTATATGACACAGTGACTAAAGTTGGACCCGTCTGTCTCTGTGTACTCCTGAACTCTGCCGCTTCCCCATGTCTTTGTGTAGGTTTCCTTAAGCTAAAATATTATTTTAGCAAGTAACTGTGTGATCTGTCTGTACTGTAAATGAGAATTAGGTATCAGTAGACTTCCATTCATTTTAAAGAATTTATTAATCACCCGTTCATCCCCAGTGACCATTAATCTAGATCTGCTTATTGTCAGAAATAAATCTGTTCAACTTCTTGGATACGAATTAAAGCAAAACAAAAACAAACAAACAAAAAAATCGCAGCCGTGTCAATATACATCTTCCAGTAGATGGCACCATAACCTACTGGATTAGTTCCTGATGGAGAGCATAATGCAGACATCCAATAGAGAAGGCCTAACAGCCTCCAGCCTAGTTTCCACAATCAGAGAACAGACTGGAAGTGGTTCTTTACTGGCAGAATAAAATCACAAGCTGCTCTAATTGGCTATTAGAGCAGAGTGGGCGGGTACTTTTCTGCCAGAGGCATTTGGACGGCACAAAATGTTTTAATAAGAGCAGTTCCAAGTTTTCTGAGCTTTTTTATTGAGATCTTCAAGCTGTGTGCATTGCTATGTCGACGAACGTGTCCCAAGGAATCGCAGCCTGTTCAGAAAAACATCCACAACCATCCTCAATCATGCTGCCACAGTTCCTGAACCGTCCCTCGCTGTTGCACCAGGGGGCGCTCTTCTCACATAAGAGGTGAATCACGAGGAAAAGTGGGAAACAAAAGAGAGGATGTTTCTCATCGTCAACCTGCCACTCAGTGCAGCAGCAGGGGTCCAGTGGCAGAAACGGGTTCACGATACACCCAGAACAACATCAGGGTGCTGCTGGGCCCACAAGTAAAACCAGAAAGGTTCATTTCTGTTCAGTTACTAGGATGACAAACCATACCTCACATAATCTTTGTCAAGAGATTATTCACCTGTTAAGGCTTTAATTGTGCACGCTGTACTGTGAAAAAAGTCTTTATGTCCTGTTAGAAGATGCAGTGGTGGAGGAAGTACTCAAAGAATTTACTTAAGTAAAAGTGAACAGGCAAAATGTACTCTCTAAAAGTTAAGGTACTTCAATAGCCTTTCCACTTAAGTAAGTACTTGCTTGGAAATATAAAGTATTAAAGTAAAAGTACTTGTAGTTCCTGTTGGAGCTGTGTAATATACCATTAAGTGCATCTACTGCATGCAAATTCTGTTAAATACAAAAATTCATGCATGATACTGTTGTATTTTCTAATCTAAACATTTAAAATTTGAAATGCTAGGTTATAATAAATGCTTCAGAGACATTGCATTGTGTTAGCTGAAGCTGAGTTTACAAAATTAACCAGCTACAGTGATTAATGCTGATAAGCCCAGCACCTGCTCTCAGGCATACAGTTCAACAATAGATCTAGCGCTGATATGTGTGTAGGGCTGCATGATACATATACTGTATGACAATAGAAAAATATGAATGATCATGTAAAAATGACCATTCACTGAATTTATAGAAAAAGTGCTATATATTGATATGTATCATTATCAGGATATGAGCTTTTTGTCATATTGCAAAGCCCTACATGTGTGTGTTATTAAATAAAACTTAATAGCTATTCTCCACAGGATGCAGATTTAACACTTGCGTCTGACACTATCGACACGCTATTCACAGCTCACCAGTAAGTCAGCCTGATCACAAACATCCCAGGATCACCTTCTACCATTTCCAGAGCCACTTTCCATAATGAATCAACAGGTGGTGTTTGTACTGCACACCGTATAGCTGATCAATCTCTGCAGCCAGAGAAAACTCCCTCCTCTGAGGTTTCATCTTATAAAGGTTTCTAAAAGCTAACAGGATTCAAAACCACTGATGCTGATGAGAAAAGCTCTGAATTCTCTGAATTATTCGTCTCATCGCTACCTTTATTCGATTTTTTAAAAAACAGCAATGATTAATAAATATAACATAACACTAAGGAGAAATGTAGGAGGGCAAAAGGTACAAATATTTGCTGTAAGATGTAGCAGAGTAACGGTTCACAGCTAAATTTCCTTGAGTAGAGTATCAAAGTAACAATGTTTTGTTACCGTCCACCACTGTGAAGACGGAACTTTCTCTTAAGTACAGCAATACTAACAAACACATTGTTAAATAACTAGAAGTTGAAAAAAAACCACCCAGAGAGTTAGGTTTAATTAAGCAGCAGACATCTGCATCCAAACCATCATACAACTGAGTGAGCACAGCCAACCAATCGCTGGGGCAACTGGGATTAAGGGCCACGCACCAGACAAGAAGGCAAGCTGACTGAGTCAACACAAGCTCCATTTCACACTTAAAACTTTAGGTACCCTCAGCTTGCAAACTCTGAAGCTTCTCTATGTAACAAACTGTATATTACGACATGCCAATCAGTCAATCAAGGCTCTTACTCAGTGACACTGTGGTCACGGGCCAAGCAGGATGTCCTCACTGATAACGGCTCTCTGTCAACCTTAGCTGTGCGGGCGTGAGGGAGACATGGACACGGTGAACTTCGAAGAACATCCCTGACCATTGACAGGCAAGTCAACCTGATTCCAGTCACTGCTTACTATTAAACACTTATAACAAAACAGGCCCTTCTCTAAATAAGCCTAAATGTAAGCGATGCACTGGGACAGGAATGCTAAGTGGGCAGTGTAATCAGGACAGCATGTTTTACGAAGCCTTCACAAAATGCAGGTCTATTTGCCCTCAACAGCCATTAATGGGAGTAGTGAGGCACACTGGGAACGCCTTACAGTTACATAAAGCGGTCATCTGTGTCAGTGCTGGGGGGGGGGGGGGGGGGGGGGTTTA
>JAODUD010000062.1:34245485-34262383 GCA_026784285.1 Stomatorhinus walkeri
CCCGGCCCTGGGGGGGGGGGGGGGGGTCCAGGATGCCGAATATTCCCCGTCCTCCACCAGCGGCATGCGAGAAGGGGGCAGGGTAGCCCAGCACAGGGGCTCCATCTGGTGGCAGGACGAATCTGGCCGGGGGCAAGAGAGGGGGGGTCGACAGGGGCGGGAAGACTGGGCTGGCGGGGGGGCACTGCGGGGAGCCGAGCGGCCCAGACAGCGTCACGGGGCTGTCGAGAGCCAGTGGAATCTTCCTGAAAGTAAAGCTGCAGTTAATCCTCGATTCACTCATTTAAGGAAAATTAAAGGCAGCAGGATGGATGGTGTTTTTACCCAAAAAGAGAGTCCATTTCCCAAAGATATGTACTGAAAGTTAATATCTCTCTCCAACTATACAGTCAGGGACAGTCAACATCTGAAAGGTTTCTGTGTCCCTAAACACCACACCACCTGCTGGACATTTAATTAGCGTCACTCACTTCCACATCTGTGAGCTGATGTGTTTCTCCACCATTCGCTGCAGCACTGCCCTCAGCCGGTCCCAGCGCCTGTCGAACGCGTAGCCCCCAGGACCCACCAGCCGGGCCCCGAACACACAGCACTGGGGGGCAAGAAGACGACCGGCAGGGTTAGGAGGCGGATGGAGGGGGGTGGATACCCTACAGCCCCCATCTTGCCTGGGACGCTCCAAAGACTCACCGCCAAGGGCCGCGGATGGGAGTCGGGCCCTTCGGGGCCCTCAGGGGCATCGCCATCACCCTCAGTCTCATCGCTGGACAGCCGGTTACACCCTTCTGCCCCGAGGCAGGGAGGCGCAGGTGCTAGAGGCGGACCTGGGCAAGAGAACGTTCCCACGGCGCCCCCCGCAGGCAGCCTGGACAGACACCAGGCAGTTTAGCACAAAGCACAAGCATTTCTGTAATATATTGTTCAAAAAAGCTCATTTTTCTAGTGTACAAAAACTCAAATATTTTAAATTGACACAGAAAAAGAGTTGGTAGATTACTACTTAAGAATACAAGGGTATTCAGACAGGAAAAAATGAATAATGAATAAACTAAAGTCAAAAATAAAGATTTGAAAAAATTAAATGGATACACTAAATTGAACTTTGCTGAGTGGTGGAGCGCCCCCTAGAGGCATGAATGTGTAGCACATTTGTTTTTGTTACGCCACATTACATTTTGTCACATTACTCTGCCTGCTTGCAAAACATTTCCCCAGCCTTAAAATTCATACCTCGGGACACATAAGCTGGCCAGTCTGGTTTTTAAAGGAGACCTCGTGTCATTGCCGTTGGGGTGATCTGCAGGCATGGGTTCAGGCGACAGGCGGCCGCGGCCTGTCGGAGGCTCCCGTTTACAGCCCCTGTCCTTCTCCTTGGCTCGGCCCTTGTGCTCAGCCAGCAGGGTGTCGAACAGCTTCCTCCGGCCCGGCACCGCCCTCCGATGAGTCAGGGAGTGCGTCTGAACACACACCGCAGAGTTAGCGTTAAGAAAAAAAAACACACTTGCTCCAGCTGTCATCCAATGCGCCGAGTCCAAATATAAATGTTATCTGAAGATCAGAACCATCTGAAACGTCCACATGATACTTCAAAACATCCTAATGTCCACTGTGAGATCTGACTGCCCCCTTAAAGGGACACGTCCGCTGCCCTACGCCCTGTGTGGGATTTAATTGGCAGTTGGTAGACGGCACACCTTGCAGGTCAGTGATCGTGTACAGGGCCTGTTGCTCTCTGGATCCAGGACGCCGCAGTGCTTGTCAGGATCAAAAGCCCTCCCTTTAATGGCGGAGAAGAAAGGGTCAGAGTGGGTTTAGCTCTGTCGATTCCCAGCCACTTTATGCCGCATCAAACCGCATTTTCGCCCCTGACCATTTCCACACGCACAACATATTCAATATATCTGTCTTCAGCCCCCAAGAGCAATGCAATGCTCGTTTCCGTGGAAACCAGCCCACCAATTCCAGCGGAATCAGCGCAGCTGAGTCAGCTGACCTTTCGCAGTGTTTGGGGTGGGAGGGAGCCCCCAGAAGAGGGGGCCACAGAGCCAAATGAATAATCGAACAGCGGGGCACTGTGGTCAAGGAGCCGTGCACATGACCTGCCAAACAGACCCGTGTGCGTGGGGCTCTACATCTGAACTACTTCAGTTAAAATGTATGAATTACACATATAAGACTGTAAACAATTCAGGGTTTCCAGCAACAATCTTGGCAGAGTCTGTAAAAATAATTTAAAAATACATAAGTGATTGAGATATTCTCCGTGGCTGAAGCTGCTGGATATGGTGCCATCGGTGAGATGGGGAACCGGCACAGAGATGAAGAGACCCAGGGGGCCACAGGTGGCAAAGTCACAGAGCCTCAGAACCCAGGAAGCCCCAGAATCCGAGGAACCCCCAGAACACGCGAAACACAAAAGGCACAACGCCTGTCAGAACCCGCAGAACCCACAGAACTCCCGCTGAACGGCTGCGGCATCTTTCCTCCAGCAGAGATATCAGCAATAAAGCAAAGAGGGAAGCCATAACAGACGGCAGAAGCACAGACACCGAGCGGCACACTTCGGGTTCCGCGGGTCTCCGTCTGCAGAGCCCTAACGACAGCGACAATTGCTATCATCTCATCTGTGTTACATTAATATATTTTGTCACGCAAAGTACCTGAAATAAATTTGTGGTAATGACGCTGAATTAAATATGAGGGAGAAGAGAATAGTAGGATCTCACCTGATAGCCTTTTATACGTCTTACTGCCCGCTGTGCCATTTTGGGTCTTTCTGTCCAGCGCTGAGAGAGAGGCACTGGCTCGCTTGTGCATGGGAGAGGGCGGAGCATGCGGTCTTGTTTGCCTGTCCATCACAGAGGGGGAAGAGCTTGGCCACCAATCATAGGGAGAGGGTGGAGCATGCGGCCTTGCTTGCCTGTCCATCACAGAGGGGGAAGAGCTTGGCCACCAATCATAGGGAGAGGGCGGAGCTTCATTTCTCTGTTCAAACTGGACAGGGGGAGGAGCCGGGCCTTTGCCGTTCACGAGTCTCTCCTGAGACCTGTGGGATGCTGGTAGGGGTGGCGGAGAGTACAACGAAGAAGAGGAAGAGGAGGAGGAGGAGGGAGGTGTGCAGCTGAGACGCACATGGCCTCCTTCTGCTCTCCCCAGGCCGGGCATCTTCTCCAGACTCACGACCGGGACAGACATACTGGGGGACAGGAGGAAGTAATGGGAGGCGGCCATTAAAGTATTTTCCAGCAAATGTAGCTGGACAGCTTGTCCGCCAGCAACCAGTAGGGGGCAGAGTAGTGGCACCCACCAGGGCTTGCCGCGGGAGGCTTTGGGGGGGTACACGGCGTGGGTGGCCCTGCTGAACGCGCTGTGGGGGTGCTCCCTGGGTACCCGCGCAGCCTTGTGCGGGGTGGCACTGGTCTTCAGCGAAGGCGCCCCCCTATTCCTGTCTGGGCCCTGCAGGGCCCTGGGCTCAGAAGGGGAGTCATATTTGCGCTCTGAAAACCACATAAACAGAGCCATTTAGAAGCACTCAGAGCTATTGGGGGACATCAGAGTGCCTGACAAGCACATCATAAAAAAACACTGTAGTTTCTAAAGTCACACAATAATTATAACAATTATTTGTGTATTCATACAATTCTGGGTACTACTAAAATTGTAATTGCATAGCATACAGGCATTCTATGATTGACAGCTCTCACAGCCAATGAAAATGGGCAGTGCCACCCCTCCCCTCTCCCCCAGCTATCACTGACTGTACGTATCACATGACCTCCAGCACGTACACACCTCCCACACATAAATGGCAGGTCGAGTATACAAGCAGCCCAGGTTCTCTCCTAATGTAAGCCTAGGGCAGCAGTTCTGTGGCTCCCTCCTGTGCCTGACCCCCCCAGACAGGAATGATAAACTGGCAAATTCTTTGTGAGCTCCATGCTCGCTGGCTCATTTGTAAGCCTCTCATTTTTACTTTATTTCCGTTGACTTAAAAACTATAATAATTAACCAACATTAATTAAGTAATTAATTGATTGATTAATAAGGCAAGTGCAGCCATGAGCCGCTGGAGGGGTTCCATCAGCCCGCTGCTATTAGAACCAGAGCCTTAATACCGAGAACAGAACCAGAAGGGGAACAAATTCCAAGCCTACGTTTTCGTTAGACCTTGACTAGCTAATAACTGACTGACTGACTAGAGAAAATATATGGAAAATTGTTAGCCACAGACGACGTCCTCTTCCCTTCAGGCACAGAACAGTTTCATCACACCCTTAAACACAGGAAAAGGAAGAGCGATCGGCGATGGCGGAACATCAGACCCACCAATCAATATCACACTGCAGAGACCAGACACTCAAAACTAAACATAAAATGCAAATATCTGGATACATACAAACAAAACATAAAATAAAATGAAAGTCAGTATGAAGTCAGCTCATGGGAGTTTTACTTACACAAAAATGTTTGAGGACAGAACGAATAATAATTGGTTCTCTCTGAATCAAATCAGACAATTAGAGGAGGTGGGACCAACCAATCAGATGGTCCCGCCTCGTCTAGTTGCTTGGACCCACACTCCTCTACGATCTGATTGGCTATCTCCCTCAATTTTCCCTGTGCTTTCAGGATATTTTTGTGAAGCTTCCATGAACATTCAATCATTGCTGATAATTCTGTAACGTCATAAAAGTGTACCGACTCCTGACATCAGGGAAGGGAAATAACTTCTGCCCAAGTCAATGGAGTTGAACAGCAGTGGTAGTTTCCATGGCGACTGATGATACACAAGACTGTCATAAGTCAAGAAGATGCACAGGACAAGTTATCCAGGTTCAGCTGACGGATTCTGCCCTGTGCCGAATAGCAGCGGCAGCTGCAGCCTGCAGGGATTGGTGGAGAGAGCATCCACATGACTTACGGTTCCTGTTGTGCATGGCGTGAGGTGGGAGAGGAGGGGGGACGTCCGCTCTGGTCTCCGCACAGCTATTCCCCAGCCACCTGTGGGTCCAAAGTGGAGGGTCAGAATCCTGAAAGCCACTATGCATCTGCCAAGGACTCAGACTTGGAGACCGGAACAGAGATCCTGAAGTCCACGACAGGATAATATCTGCTACGGACTGCAGCGTGTCAGGCGACTAAGTCGCCATCAGCTCAGTCCTTCACTATCGATGCTAAACTCTTGACTCGGGTCTCCAAAATGTTTTTGTCCTTATTGCTTCAATCACCGTGGCCCAAGATCTCTGCCAGAGTCTTGAGCCTCAGCGTGTCAGAACTGGCTGCCAAGGACCACCCTCGGTGTCCATACACACGAGAGGGGCTTGTCAAATAAAAAATAAATTAAATAAAACACTTGAATCCCATGTAAACAAGCCAAGAGAATCACGTTGCCATTTTGAGTCAGACACCGGGAATTCTATGACTCGATGTCACCTGCCAGTCTCAGCTAAACTGGGCACCGTCATGTTTGTTTTGAGAAAAGTACGTCGCAAACAGTTAATGCTAATTTGACTGCCAGGAAGAATCTGTAAAATGTAACTCTTACCTCAGACGGCAAACAGCCACAAAACATGCTATCCTAACCTGCGATAGAACCGGCAGCACAGCGACACACAAGCTTTTCTAGTATTAAATAAATAGAAGAACAAAGAGTAAAATGTCTCTGTCGAGCAGTTTCGTTTTTGTTACGGCTGTCCGCAGCCATTGGGAGCCTCAGCTCAGCTCAGAAGCCTGCGTCAGAAGCGTTCACACATATCTGGATGGTGTCTGGCCCGCAACCACAACACAGCGGCGAAAAAGCCCGCAAACATCCCAATCGAAACATCAGCCAACGCAACTGAACCCCGAAGAAGAAAAATTAAAACTTTCACATGGCGCGCGCCAGTGAAGAACTCCGCGCACCAGTGAAGGACTCCGCGTGCCGCTATCCTCAAGGCTGGCAAGGGGCCGGAGACGCTCAGGTGAGGGGGTCAAGCCTCTCGGCTGAGAGAACCAACACCAGCTGACCAGGAGTCTAGAACTACTCATGTGGTCATATGGGCCTGGGCCTGTAATGTGAGTCTTTAGTGAAGATCTTCACTGCAGCCCCCACAGGTGCTACAACAGAGCTGTGGGGTATTTCTGTCTCAATCTGAAGCTACATATTGGATCAAATTCACCTGAGCTTCAGGTTCTCCTGTGATTTGACAGGAAATTAAAAGGTCACCCCAGACATCTCAAACAGCATCTGCCTGTTTTCATCATCTAAAGGCGTGCATAGATGCATTCCAGTTTGTCTCCAGGTTAATGTAAATATAAAGCTGTCTCAGTGAAAACAGGATCCCACAAATTAAAGACAAGCAAAAAAGCTAAATTAAATTAAATAAAACTCACCACAATAAGTCTGGAAACCCTGAGGTTTGATGACTGGGTTGCATAAGACGAGACGGAAACCATCATCTGGTCACAGAAAGATGAGTCTGCAAGAGAAGAAGCAGTGTGGCACTGAGCTCAGAACCGGACACCTGGGAGGGACGGTGGGGCCGCCAGAAGCATGAAGAACAGCAACCTAGAACCTGCTAATATGATAATGGGAATAACAGCAACCTAAAACTCGCTAATATGATAACGAAAAAGAACAGCAACCAAGAACACACTAATATGATAACGAAAAGAACGGTAACCTAGAACCCGCTAAGATGATAACGAAAAGAACAGAAACCTAGAATGCGCTAATATGATAACGAAAAGAACAGCAACCTAAAACTCGCTAATATGATAACAAAAAAGAACAGCAACCAAGAACACACTAATATGATAACGAAAAGAACGGCAACCTAGAACCCGCTAAAATAATCATCAAAATAACAGCAACTTAGAACCCACTATGATGATAACTAAAAGAACAGCAACTTAGAATCCGGTATGATGATAACGAAAAGAACAGCAACCTAGAACCCACCAAGATGATAAAGGAAAGAACAACAACCTAGAACCCGCCAATATGATAACGAAAAGAACAGCAACCTAGAACCCGCTAGAATGAAAATGAAAAGAACAGCAAGCTAGAACCTGCTAAGATGATAACGAAAAAAACAGCAACCTAGAACCCGCTAAAATGATCATGAAAAGAACAGCAACCTAGAACCCGCTAAAATGATCATGAAAAGAACAGCAACCTAGAACCCGCTAAAATGATCATGAAAAGAACAGCAACTTAGAACCCGCTATGATGATAACTAAAAGAACAGCAACTTAGAATCCGGTATGATGATAACGAAAAGAACAGCAACCTAGAACCCACCAAGATGATAATGGAAAGAACAACAACCTAGAATCCGCCAATATGATAACGAAAAGAACAGCAACCTAGAACAGTAGGTTGAATGAACAGTAGGTTCAACACATGCAAAACAAAGGATCAACATGCAGATCACTGAAAGCTCGGAAGACAGGATGACTAAAACCACGATTGCCATCCTGAGGGTACGTGGGGAGAGACTTTTCAGATTCTGCTCTAACTTGTTTTCACTCAATTCACCTTGATAAGACAGGAAAATAAAATAAAAAATTTGAGCAATAAAATCTGCTCAAATAAATACTATATATATGGTGCAAATCAATGTTTACAAGACAAATTATGTGAAAGGACTTTCTTTATAAATCCATCCATCCATCTTCAAACCACACATGGTGGACCCTGGAGCGCATCCCAGACCGCACCGGGTACATGGCAGAGGCCCGCTGGACCGTAGACGGGTGCCAGTCCATCACCGGACGCCCGAACAGCAGCTCACAGTCACGCAATTTAGAGATGCTCATTATAACCTAAATGCAGGTCTTTGGACTGCAGGTAAACAGAAGCAACCCATAAAAAACAGCAGAAGGATTCGAACCTCCAGGGCTGGAGTCGTAATGTTACAGCGCGACCTTAACTACTCAATTTTTAAAAATATATTTATTAGGAAATCGAATTGTCTTTTGCGAACGTGCAAAATATGTTTGCAAGTATGTGTGAAACGTCAAACGTATGAAGCATATGACGTTAAACTTGTAAACACAACGGATTACCTAAAATTGCAAGGACGGTGCTGCGTTAGGTGCGCTTGGAGAGGCTGCATTCACAGCAACTTCAGCGTATCTGCCGTGGCCCTCTAGGTATCTGACAAATATAGCGAGGGAAACAATCTGAAAATGACAAGACAATCGGACTTCCGCATGCAAAAGACGGCCTAGTGGAGGGATGACCAGGTTCTCCAGGTTTGCCAGCACGGTACGCTACACTTCAGAGCTTTGCGCTGCTGACATGTGACCGTCTTCTTTTCACCGTAATCATCGTAAATCCTTGTCCCTCGTAATCAGGTCATCCCTCCATATAACCCCTAAAGGGAGATCCACGCTCGCCAGCGATTCGGGGAGGAAACCTCCAGCCCAACATGAGCTGAGAGACGCGGAACGCCTGCTGCCCCCCATCAGCCGGCCGCAGAGACCTGCGATCCACAAAGATGCGCTTACAAAACACCAAGGGCTCCGCTGCTGCTCGGAAGAATGGGTGATATTTCCTACGCGTTTGCCAATGCAAATAAGCATAGAGGGTCACGTATTACAGCGCCTCCCTGCCAAAAGGGCGACGCGGCCAGAACGACCTCAAAATGCGCCGCAATGCGCCCCGCCGGGACGGTCAAAGCGCGACCCCACTGACACATCGAGGACATCGACTCCTCCACCCCAGGAAAGGTGTCTGTCACCAAGAATGCTGAGATGGCGCATTTTGAAATAAGCTGGAGTAGTTTTGTAACCCGGCTGTTCTGGAAGAATCCGGCGATAAATTCTCAGACGCTCGAAACAGATCACGGGAGAGAGTGCCCGTTTAAGTCTCACTATAAACACATGCGGTTACCCATAACAGTAGGCAAAGGCTGTGCTTCTTTTGATACGAAGCGTATTGTTCCGATGTGGCAGTTGCCAGACATAATTAAATTATTGCACAATTAGCAGGACTTTATAATTTGTTAAAGAATTGCTTTTTGATAATAAATCCTAATGATATCATAAAACCGAATAAAAAATAAGCCCAATCTGGTCAACATCTTGAAAACATCAGGGGCAAAATATTTAACGGGGATTAATACAAGGTCCCACAAGCCGATAACTAACAATAACTTTATATCTGAGTTATTTTCAGTAATACAAAACGAAAAAAATACACACAATTAAAGTGGATCTACTTTCAGTAAGAAGCGGAAAATCAGCACATGGACTACTCAAGCTACTTTGACAACACAAACAACTACAAATAAACAGGACAATCGTCTGCTGAAAAAAACTATTGCGCAGGATAAATATGGAGGGGTCCCTGCGTTCGCGAGAAATGATGTAATATTTATGTGTAGTGAATATTGGATCAGACCACAAAGCCTAACTTCTGTAACAGCCGGTGCTCCGCCGCTATTTAATGCGCTGCTCTGACGCCTTCCACCCTCCTCACTTGCCGACAGCAGGCGGATGCTACGTGACTCGCAGCGCCTAAATCCTCGCACCGGCGACCCGATCGTGACACGGGTGTCGCCGTGAGTCACTCGTCGCCCACATGGGTAAAGCGGCGATGAGTAATCACAGCTCGGCCCGGTGTCGTGAGCGGCTGCGACTCGCGCTTCATCTACCGGGCAGAGCCAGCGGCACGACAGCACGCCGAGTTAAGGGCCCGTTGCACTTATACTTAATTCAGCCACTTTTTTATTTCAACTATTTATTTTCGCTATTTCACATATTTCTTACTTCTTTATTTTCTACTGTCTAATTCTGTTACACGTTATTAACTGGAAGGTGCGAGTTACTATGTACTGATGTACAGAAGAAACATAGACAGTATTAAATTAGATGCTCGACAAATTAGCAAATTCCTGCAGCAAAACAATTAGTCTGGCGTACAGAAACACACAGAGACACACGCAGAGACAGACACACACAGACAGAAACACACACACATCATTCCAAAAGTAGATGCAGACAGATCTTGCTTATTGATACTATCGCAGGCAGTCGCTCCGTCTAACTTTTCATTTCTATATAATACATTCTTCACAAGAAAAATCGTGGATCAAAACATATTAAAGAACAACACGCAACACACTGTAGTATTCCCAGAAATCCTACTTAAAAACGCAAAGGGCGGTATGGGTCTGCAGTTGCGTGTTTTAAAATCCATATATCATGCGGTTTTTAATTATATTCTCATTTAAGGTACACTTTCATTACAGCGAGCCCAGTTACGAGTTTTTTTTTTAACTTAATTTGTACTGTACGGGTTACTGTGATACTGTGAAAAGGAACGTAGTGTTAACTACGACGGGTTTCGTTGATCCGGGGTTTGGAAAAACAGTTAATTCCCTGTGAGGATACCCCGTGTTGTCAGCCCGCAGGACAGCCTGCTGTGACAGCGCCGGAAAGTGTGAGCGCCGCGTCGGTTGTTAATCACACCACGGCTTCGAGCGATGACAGAGATGAGCGTTGACCTGCCGTACGTGACTGCAATACCGCAACTACCCAAAAACAATACTCACCGTGATCAATGAGTATCATTGCTTTTCTGGTGTGTACATCACGTCCCACATAGACATCTGGAGGGAAGAGTGCCAAAACAGACGTCAGGAGTGGGGTGCACACTTTTAAGGAAGGGAAAGAAATTTAATTTGAACTGAAGGTGAATATGACAGCGACGATCACGCACGCCTCCTCCGGCCCTGCACAAGGGAAAAGTGGGCAAAAGTGGGCGAGCTAAGGGAACTCATCAAATTGTGTGCGCGGAAACACAGTGTCACTCCGAGCTACGACACAGTGACGGAAATAGCGCGTCGCGGCAGTAAAAAAAAAACTGCACAAGGGCGCCGCAACATGCATTTTATGTTTGATGTCAAGCCTGTCCGGCTAGTGCATAAACCCCCCGTGTCCGTAAGCTCCCTTATCGGCGTTACCGCTGTGCGTTTCACTTCGTAGAGAGATGCATGCCATGCACCCGTAAGCCGTACAGCGCATTATGCCAATCTCAGTTCAACAACTCCGTAGGAATAAAGTGCACAATCTGAATGAGATCCGGGGATCATCAAGACGTGTCCTTACTGTCAAAGCCGTATATTTCACTTGCGTTGGTATACGTAGACAAGCGCTTGCACAGGAGCCTATCCGGACTGGGTAGTTTCCGATCCAGTGTCGCCATTGCTCTTCCTTCTTGTTGGTTTTTTTTCTTTTTTTCTTTTTTTGCTTTCCTTCATAGCCAGCGACACGGGACCTGCGAGGCTTCTGACGTCATTTTCGTAAAATTTCGTTTTCGCTCGCTGTCTAACGACGAGCGCGTTCGGCTCATTCAAGCTGAGTGGGTCATGCTTATTTAGGGATCGCTACCTTCTCCAAAAAGTACAGCTGTAGGCTTTTGAAAGCCAAAAATAATTATATCACGATCACATTTTAACACCTGTCTAATCTGATATTTTTAAACACTTACATAACCTGGCGCATTCCATTAATAGTACATTTCTAGAGTATCACTCTTACTATTTCCTGCGAAACATGGTGATAGCAAACTAGTCTTAGATGTTCGGTAAAGTCTTGTCCGTTTACTCACCACTTACACGATAGCGTTTCCAAGTTGGCCATAGGTATTTGACTATACATTAGGAATTGGCAAACCCTGATTGATCAATTCCGCATGTTTTCTCACTAGGTGTCGCCAAATCACAGCCAACAAGTTTGGCCAGAGCTAAAAACTATCTCTAAAATAAACAAAGAAATTGCCATTTTTACAAGTATGAATACAGGTACATTGGAATGCTGCTTGTTACGTATGCCATCTTGCTATCCCTTGAGAAAATACACACAGGTACAGGTGAAAGCAAAGCTTGACGTCAGCACAGGGTCAACCTTTTATATGGCATGCTGGAGCATTTTTTCAGGTGGTTAAGGGCCTTGTTCGAGACCCCAATGGTGCTGTGACAATTCTGCAGGGATTCGAATAGGCACCCTTCCGATCACAGACACAGAGGTCTAACCTGCTGGTCTTCAGCCAGTAATTTCTACCTGTGATTATGTCTCCATACCATACTGTGACCTTGTCTAACACTGCCCTGAACAAATGGTTTTAATTAAGTTATTCCTACTGTGTGCTAATTTAAGTGGCCAAGTGTATGTTCGAAATTCTGCACATGTTGCCCCGGATCCCAGAGGGACTGTAATAGGGCATCCCTCAGACTCGCTCAGATTAGACCTGGGCCAAGACCTCAGCATGTCCCGTCTCTGGCTGCACCTGAGAGGAGCCGTCACTCCATCCTCGCTCCAGCAGGAGGCAGTATCTCCCCAGTTCTGCTGCTGAAGCCTGTCTGATGTTAATTTCCCGACATGCATCACTTCTGGTGTTAATCCAAGCCGACGCATTAGACTCACTATGTAGAATTAACAGATGACGAGTGGTACATAGTTTCAAAGTCTAATCAGACTGAGAGTCTTGTCACATACAGTTCCAGTCAAAAGTCTAGATAGATGTACAGAAAATCAGATTAAGACAATGACCCTAAGCTCTCCTCAAGGTTATGTAGTAAATATTATCTTGTGAACTAGGAAAGAAATGGACAGCTGGGAGAGATGAGCCCTTGGTCCCCTGACCTAAATCCTACAGAGCTGGTTTAGCATGAGATCGAAGAGTAAGAGCAAGGCAGCCAACTTGTGCTCAGAACTCATGGAAACTCCTTCAGGACTGTTGGAGAAGCATCCAGGGTGCTGCATCTGGAAGCTGCCATCGAAGAAGAGGGGCCATTTTGAAGAGTCTAACATTTGAATATATTTCGAGATGTTGAACACTTCTGTTGGTAATTGCAATATTGGATATGCATTACTTCATTGATTTGTGGCTTTTACTATAAGGTGAATAACAGCTAAAATAGAGACGAAAGCAATAAAAGCAGGTGTTTCCAGACTTTTGACTGTACATCTATCCCTGGACATGATGCCTTTGACTCTGGGAGAAAACTGTCCTGAGTCCTCAATATGTCTGTATATATATGACTGTAAACCAATCCTTTGCACTTAGTATCCATTAAGTAAACCCCCAAGGTTTCGCAATTCTCCTAAATTTCATTTTTGTTTAAGGACATGCAATAATAATCTTTAAAAAGCATTACGAATAGTTTTTTTTATGCTCTGCAGTGCAGCTGTCCTTACGCGTGCTTGTACTGTAGAACCACAATGAACAATCGACAAATTGCAGGGACCTCTAGTGGCCAAAAACAGTCACTGTTGTTTTCCAGGGATTCTGGTGAAGTTTTAACAGCATGGCGCATGTCAGCATACATGAGGACCGAACATAAGCCTGAAAACAAGCACGGCATATGCTTCCTTCTGAATCACAGTTTGGCGAAAGAGGGTGAAACACTGTGGAGTAAAACCTGGTTGAGATCTTTTCAGATCCGTGCACAGATGGTACCTCGCATCTGTACTTAAACCTCTGACGTGTATCACCACTGGATGGCGCTACATGGAGATCACAGCTCAGCCACAGACTATGTACACTCATTATTCAGGGGCCAGTGCAGGAGAATGCCTATGCTTAAGGAAGGTCCTGTTTCATCCTTGGAAGAGGCTGAGGTAGAGGTAGTACCTTGCATCCACAGACGATGCCTTTAACCTTAAGGATAACACTGGTGGTATGACACCAGACAGCTAATTACAGAGCAAACCAGAGGCAACGCTGTCAAGGACAGGCCTACTGCTCTGGCAGCAGGACAGAGCCATACTGGGGCATTTTCTCCTGGAGATAATATCGCATTTGTTCTGTGAACACCATCAGGAAGACAAACACCGATCGCTCAAGTCACAAGATAAACAGAAAAACAAAGGTCCCGTTTATCCCACACCGTCTCGAGTTTGAGGACAGGAGGCCAAAAATCGCTTTATTTTGGTATGTTTGGCAGAGAGAGGCAGCCCACAACGGTTCTTGCAGCTTCACACCATGTAAACTGACAAGGAGATGCTCAAAAAAAATATCAAAACTAGTCGATGAGACACTTACACAGCAGCCCAGTTACTCTGGACAAGATACGAAGCCCCCGAAAGAATACACAAGACCTTCGATGTTATTGTACATCACAGCATGTACCGTAGGTTGCATAATAGTTCCACAAATTATTGCACAAATAATATTTCAAAGCAGGTATTTAAATTTCATTTGGCACAGCAATAGCAGTCATTTGGGAAGTAATGCAAATGTGAGATTATATGGCGACTTTGTTTTACACAAGTGGAAAATGACACACTGAGGGTAAAGGCAGCACCAAGATTTCCAAAAGATTCCAGAAATTCACTAACAGAAGACTATAAAAAGGATGAGAGAGGAGCTGCACACTGGGACAGTCTGCTGTCCCAGATAGCTCTCTTTGGGGGGGGTTCAGTTTATTAATATGCTTATTACAGTGGAAAATTTACATGAGTAAATAAAATACTACTACTATTTAAGGAGTGGTTTCCCAAGCTGGGCTCATATGCTGGAAATGCAGGTCACTGGTTTCACTGGTTTCCTCTTTAGAAACCACGGTTACACACGACCTCCAAAGTGCTACATCACCACGCTGCAGCCTCCCATATGTGGTGCAGAGAACATTCCAAGAGTGCGTTTCAGCATGATCGCCAGGCCTGGGACTGTGGCAGAGCTAAATTAAAATAGGTGACAGCCATCCACAGCATATTGCAGCTCATGAAGGACAGTGCTGTGCTAATGAAGCAAAGGTTATGGATTTGAATCCCTAAGGTCTACCATTAATTGTAACCTTTTTCCTCTAGAGTTGGGATAAATTTGAAAAATGAGTTAAAATAATTCAAATGTGTAAGGGCCTGATTTCAAACAGATGGACTGCCAAAACTGTCTTCTGTGGCAATGATCAAATAAAGGTGAGTTTTTAAAGCTAAGCAATGCAGGTGAGGGAGGGAGGGAGAGAGAGAGAGAGAGAGAGTGAGTGAGTGAGACTGTGATTGGCCTTAAAGGGCACGTCCACTGACACGCCAAGGCGTTACGTGCCATTTGGACGCCTGTTCCTGCACAGCAGCATTAGAGAGGCAAGCGAGAGTATCACCTGGAGACATAACTCATTCAAAGATTGTGAGCGAAACTCCAAAAACAAAACAAAAAAATGCATTATTTTGGTCATAAATCTAAAACAATGAAGAACTGAGCCAAAGTTCAATCCCAAAAGTAATTGCAATAAAAATGTTTGAATAGAAGAAAAGAACAAAATAAGAGAAAAATAAAAATGAAAAACTGAATTTAATAGATCGCCCCCCCCCCCTAAAAAAACAAACATTTTCACTAAGAGATAATGAAAAACCAAGTACGTTTTGATCACAATGTTCCTGGTG
Source organism: Stomatorhinus walkeri (assembly GCA_026784285.1). NCBI lineage: Eukaryota > Metazoa > Chordata > Actinopteri > Osteoglossiformes > Mormyridae > Stomatorhinus > Stomatorhinus walkeri. The sequence goes on from JAODUD010000062.1 coordinate 34,260,861, forward strand.
TGTTTTATAATAACTACTGCTACAGAGCGAGAATCCCAGGAAGAAGACATTGAGGCGGACGCACAGGTGAAGGGTGCCAAAACCTCTGTGCCCTGCCACCAGGTGCCCGAGACAGGGGGCACCTCCCAGAAGCTGAGGTTAGATGGGTGCGGGGGCTTGGGCACGCCCCCCCAGCTGGGAGGAGGCCTTCTGGGTGCTCCAGCTTGTCTCTTTGTAGGCAAACCAAGCATTTCCCACCCAGACCATCATGTTTAAGTAGCCAACCACCTGCAGAGGTAAGGAGAACGTCATGAGTTGCCTTATTTGTGGACAGTACACACCTACTGATATGAACCCAGCCAGCAAAAAGCAGGATTACCTGAATTATGTCAGATGCACAAAAACAGATTACAGGCTATCTATAATAATACATGCCATATTTTATAAGACACAGTGTCAGAATGGCCGTGTGGTCTAAGGCTCCAGACTCAAGGGTAATTCCCCTTCACTTGAGCACTGAGCGTTCTGGTTTCTGAATAGAGGAATAGGTTCAAATGCCATTTCAGACACAAATACTTTAATGAATTTTCACTAAGGTATATTTCTCTAAATGTGTGTGATATTCTCCCTAGTGTTCGTTCTACACAGTTAAACAGCTGGTTTTCGATCACGTGACCAGTGGCAACAATGCAGAGCATGCCCGGACTTACCACAGAGATGTTGAGGCTCCGCATGCTGGCGTAATCAGTGACCTCACAGGTCACGCCCAACTCGTGGCAGAGAGGCAATATCTTTCTGACTGCCTCTGTGCCCGTGGCCTCCTTCACGAGCTGCAGGCCCCTTGCCCACGTAGAAGAGGAGACCATCCAGAGGAAGGCGAAGAGCACAGTCATCAGAAAGTCCTGTGGTTTGGGGGTTAGTGTCAGGTCGAGTCACAGCAATTGTGGGTAATATTACCCCCATGATCCTCTGTTCCCGAGGTAACACTGAGTACCACTGTCCCTGTAATCCATCATTCCTGAGTAACATTACTGCCATGATCCACCATTCCTGAGTAACACTGCCCAATGTACTCCAGTCCTGAGTAACAGTGGGTAACACTGCCCCTGTGATCAATCTTTCCCTTATGCTCCAGTCCTGAGTAACACTAGGAAACACTACCCCTGTGATCCATCATTCCCTTATGCTCCAGTCCTGAGTAACACTAGGTAACACTGCCCCTGTAATCTGTTGTTCTCTTATTCTCCAGTCCAGAGTAACACTAGGTAACACTGCCCCTGTTATCCATCGTTCCCTTATGCTCCAGTCCTGAGTAACAGTAGGAAACACTGCCCGTTATCCATCGTTCCCTTATGCTCCAGTCCAGAGTAACACTAGGTAACACTGCCCCTGTGATCCATCGTTCCCTTATGCTCCAGTCCTGAGTAACAGTAGGTAACACTGCCCCTGTGATCCATCGTTCCCTTATGCTCCAGTCCTGAGTAACAGTAGGTAACACTGCCCCTGTGATCCATCGTTCCCTTATGCTCCAGTCCTGAGTAACA
>JAODUD010000062.1:34262483-34280791 GCA_026784285.1 Stomatorhinus walkeri
TAACACTAGGTAACACTGCCCCTGTGATCCATCGTTCCCTTATGCTCCAGTCCTGAGTAACACTAGGTAACACTGCCCCTGTGATCCATCGTTCCCTTATGCTCCAGTCCTGAGTAATACTAGGTAACACTGCCCCTGTAATCTGCTGTACCTTTATACTGCAATCCTGACCAGCCCTCCGGCGAAAACGTGACATTGGGCAGGAAAATGGGCCCTTTGCTTCGCATTTAGGACTTTCTAGATGCTTAAGGGAGTGTGACCGGGACGGCATCCTTTATGCAGACTCACGGCGATGGGGTAGAGGTCAGAGTCCCTGTAGATGTGCATGTACCCCACGTAGGCGAGCAGCGCCAGCAGACAGTAGAGAAAGACCAGCACACCAACGGCCACGAAGAACTCAGCGAATGAGGACACGTCCTGCACTAGGTGGGTCTGCGGCACCGTGTGGTTACAGAGGGTCCTGTTGGTCTCCACCAGCAGCACCTGGTTCAACCTGGGGAGTGTGTGTGCAGGGGGGGTCAGGCCTCTCAGTGGGGATTAGATAAAGATGTTTGTTATTCTTGCAATACGGTACAGTTCTTACGTGAGTTCTTACTCCTGCATACCACAGCACCAAACATAAATAAAGTAAAAAAAAAAAAAAACACATAACAGAAAATGGCATTGCCTTAACACCAGATGTTAAGTGAGCTATATGACAAGAGCCTCAAGGGTAACGACAGGGCATGCTGGGTAAATGTCAAAGTGAGCTAGAGCATAAACCGGAACTGACCTGAACGGGTAGCTAAACGTTACGTTCAGTGTCTCATTTCTGTCTCCGCCACAGAAGATGGAGGCCACGTTTCTCCCCACGTATCCAGCACAGCAGGCGAAGGCAAGAACTGCCATCAGCTGTAAAACAAACACGTCACTCCACGCAGACAAAGAGGCTTCTGACGTCTGGAGAAATGAAGCGTAAGCCACCACCAAAATGCTGAGCTCCAAGATGAAGAGACCCCACAGGGCCACAAAGTGCCCCATTCGTCACCATTAGCCTTTTCGTGGTATTTTTGATGTAGCTATGAGTAAAAATGAGATACTGTCTTTCAAGGCATTAGTGTCATGAGCACGTTCATTTTCACAGTTCTGATAACCATCTTCTTCTCATACCCCCTATTTATACTGCATTCTCTAGAGCGTTTACAGAAAAATGCTGGTCCGTTAAATCCCTCAGCCCCCATAAATTCAGTCTGATGCATAAAAATAAATATGAACAAGTAACCAGTCGACCGGAATGAGTTTTAACACATCCCATCGTTTTATTTTGATCTGGCGAACGGAAAACTTTGTTTTTGACTGATTTTTGACGTGGCAGAATAACTATAATTAACAATCACGCCAAACTGTAAAAATGCTATAGGCCTACTTAAAAAGACTACAGAATTACAGTTTCATCTTAAATGTTTACTTACAATGCGAATAGAGGGACATTTGACTAAAAGAAGGATCTTTACTACTATACGGTTCAACAGAACTTTAATACTAAAGCAGGTTAATGAATTGCAAGCTATGCCATTTTTACAAACAATGTTAATATCGACTTGCAGCTAAGAATAACCAAAATACCCCTTACTTTGCCAAAAAAAAAGTAAATTATTAATGCATTAACATATAACATAAGCAACCTACATTTTCAGTAAAGGTTAAAAAGGCCATTGCATACAATAATAGCACAATATGACCGCTGTTATAAAATCTGTACATCTACATTAATTGGAAATGCACCGAGTAAAATGAGGGGTAAAATAGAAAAGTAATACTTATTGAAAAATATTTAGTCTGTGCATATTTGGATGGATTAGAAAACCACCGTGGAAATTCTCCGCACACGGACTATAGCTAAAAAAGTAATATAATCAAATTTAATTATACTTTTGATATATGTATAATTCGCTATTTACTGCAACTCATTAGACGGAATCATATGTACCGTATTTTGTCATTTTAGCAGAGTAAAAAGACAGAAGTCTCGGAATCGTGAGCATAAGTAATTAATTATATCGGCCATTACAGTGAGGAATGCAGCAACTCACCAACTCCAGGACTTTGATAAAACCTAGCGGTTCTTTAAGAGGAGCCCAGTTTAGCCGAAGTCCCGTCATCATCTAAACTGCAGCTAAAACACCCCTAAAAACAAGAAAACGACCCAGCAAAGCCTACAGAAACACGAACTTAAAGTCTGCCGGAGTCTCTCGGCGATTTTTACTGCCGGGGAAAACTAAGCGCCCCTCCTTTTTCTCTGCAAAACGATATGCTGGCACTTTCCTTGTTTTAAGCTGGAAGTTGGCGAGAAGTTCCCTGACCAGCTGCTTAACTTATTTCACCGTAACATAATATTTAGATCAGAAGAGTTTATCTTAAAAACTTAAAGAGTTTAAGTTAATTTTACATCCAGCCAAGTGCTCAGAATCCCCTTAAATTCTGAAAGCCGACATTTTAAAACCACTGCATATATATTATCATCATTTCAGACACTCCGTTATCGGACATTTACTGTGCGATGCCTTCTCCTCCGCTTTGACGCCTCTGCGTCTGCAGCCCCCAAATGTCTCGGGAAATCTCTCCCCTCGGGTCTCATTCAGCGTCATCTGACTTGCAGCAGCGCTTGTCATGGCACCGGGACGTGCTGGGTTCGGGGCTCTTACTACGCATACTGAACCGACAAGGACAGACCTAACAACTAGAATATTTTAAAGGATTTTGCCAGAGAGAACAAGGAAAGGTCGAAGGGCCGAAGACAGCTTAATCGTTTGTGATCTCATTTTTATTTAGGACTCACTTTATAAATGTCGAAACTAACAATACCTGATGTAGGCATGGGGTAGAAATAGCACAATGGGCCTGTATTTTTCAGTCATTTGGTCTATATTAAAATCATATTACGCTGACAAAAAGACACACAAAAATACATCACGTTTAGTTTATGGAGGGCTTTACATCCAGGTGTGCAAACGAAAGACGAACAGTTAAAATGTTTTTTTATTTTTAAAACATCAGCAAAACCACCAAGTAGTCACTGAGAAAGTAAACACTGGACTAACGTGAAATTTAAGATTGTTTTGTATTTTTATTATTTTACAGAAAAGGTGGAATGGACGCACCTCCGATTTACATGAGGGAAGAGGGTATTGGACAGATACAGATGGTGATTAATTTATCGGCCTAACGGTACAATCTGACACCTTAAAAACTGATAAAGGAGGCAATGAAGAGACAGACATCAGACAGACGGTACAAAAGCTAAATTCTTCACAAAGATTATCGGTCAATTCACAACATTCACACAACACTATGGACTTGTGAACTAAAAGCAGATTCAGACCACAATCTGAGGTCAGCTGTTTTTTATCCCTGTATAAAATGGGTTTTGACAAAAAATAATTATATATTCTCTATTTCTTCCTAGCCCGTCACCTTCCTCGAGTTTCAGGTCTATATACAAGAGAAAGGAACTTTGGCCACATCATTCTTAATAGAAATACTCACTTATAAGTTTCCCCATCATAAAAAAAAATATTTCTAAAGTCTTTAGTGAAGTAAAAGTATAAAAAATTGTCAAATCAAACACTGGTAAAATAATTACAGTTTCTCATAATTTAATAAAAGCGACATTCTGAAGTATGTTTTCTAAATTATAGAAAACAGATGTATTAAATATTTGTACTTTGTACAAAATAAGCAGTTGTCTTACAGTATGGATCCCGAGAATGCAGTGGGTTTACTCTGCAGTGGGTTTACTCTGCAGTGGGTTTATTCTGCTTTTGAAGACAGCCAGTGCTACTTTAAACTAGCTTAATATCAGCATATGGCCTCTGAAACAGCAAAAAAAGAAAAAATGTCTAGTTTTCAGAGAAAGAAAGGAAAAAAAAAACAAAGTAAAGACAAAAAAAAACTCATTTCTATTCATCAGCTTTTTCTGCCAGGAGAAAAGTCTTGGGTATGAAGTAGTCTCTACTTTCAGCATAAACACTTCTCAAAATCAGCAACGTTTAACAATTACCTTAGAGCCCGTGATTAAGTCTATAGAAACTTTCATTAATAGTGAAATAAACATTTCATTTCCTTCAGAAATTTGCATGGTTATTCGGACGCCTGGTTGTACAAACAGTGACACAAAGTGCAGTGATCCATCTTTTGTTGATCCTCTCTTAAAACTACACTGAAGCCTTGCAAAGATTCAGAAATCTGAAACAAGAGAGCTCTGGACACAGAGTAAAGGCAAAATCTCAAACTCTGCAAGCCTACGGGCCCAATCCGGAGCCGCTGCTTGGGTCCCTCCCCCACTCCCGTGGTCCTTTAAGGTGCAGACGACAGTCTGGTGAAGCAGCTACTGCAGCTCGCTCTCCACCAGCCGGGCGTTCTCCCGGACCTCGTCGAAGGAGTATGTCTTTAATATCGCGCCGTTCCTGAAAACCGTGTGCAGAAGGTCCTGGCGGGGGAGAAAAGGACGGGTCGTGATCAAACAGCAAAAATAGAGTTCTCACAAAGGTGAAACAGATGAGGAAGAAGGCTGGATCCTGCAGATGGGCGTGACGTGAAAACTGAAGCTTCATCTTTAGAGCACAGCATGCACTGAAAGTCAAACCAAGACAGCAGATACAGGACACAAGACAGCAGACCAATACATACCACTCCATACTCTTCAAGGTCGCCCTTCCCTTCTTCCAGGGTGACAAAGTCCCCACTTTGCGTCCTGTGTAAGGACAGACGTCCTTTCTTTGACCTTTTATTGGGGTCTGCTACTGGGTCTTTGAACACATTTACCTGTAGCGGGACAACATTTCGTCATTGGCTATTCCACAAGTCACACGATGAGTTCCAGACAGCCGATCATCTAGTATCTCACAGTTAGACCACCTGACATGGTTGTAGCTCACCCACCGAATGGCAAATTGTCCATCATCACCTTGGAGAAGGTCGCTAGCACTGAGACACTCACCCCCTGTCCATTGGTCACCACGTAGCTGCACTTGAAGGAGCAGTTCAGCAAGTCTCGGGTCAGCTTCTGTAGCAGGGCACCACCCGACCCGAATGCGATGTTCTCGATGCTCCAGCGGTGCTTCTTCATCCCCTCGACAATCTGTAGCAGAATTTGATGTGGGTGCCATACAGTAAGACATCCCTCAAGACACAAATAACCACCCATACCTACAGCCCAAGTAGGTCGCCCAGAAACCACACCTCCTGCAAGGTGTTGATGTCGACTCCATCCCCCTGGATCACACGGATGTAGGGTGGCAAGACCTGAAAACCCTTAATGTTTTCTCTTGGGAGGAACTTCTTTCCTAAAATCTCCAGAACCTGAAACAGGGAATAACCCATGACAGCCATTATGATCTAATATGATGACACACAGAGAAGCTTTCAGAAGGGTGAATGAAGCTTGATGTTTTCAGTACTGCATTAAGCGACTAAATGATGCCAATGTTCAAGGGAACCAATACTGCATTATGGTTGAGAAGGAGGCTGACGTTCAAAGTTATAGCCTGGGTATGAGTGAGGCCTACTTTCAGAACTATAGCCTAGATATGAGTAAGGCCTACATTCAAAGCTATAGCCCGGGTATGAATCAGGCTTACAATTAAAGCTAGATCCTGGATATGAATGAAGCTTACTTTCCATTCAGTATCTCTGCTCAAGATTCCACTTAGGAGAACTTCCTTAACACCCAGACTGTGCCTGAGGATGACACCAAGCTCTGCATGAGGCCTACCTTCAGCACCGTGTCCAGTGGGTTTCCAGAGTCTGGCCGGACCACCAGAGGAGCATCTGCACTCCGACTCTCAATAAGGCTTCTTAGGTCCTCTCCCCAGATCTTCTCACAGGCATTGTAGATGTCATAGCTGTCGCTGACTATAGACACGGGAACTGAAGGGAACTGCTTCACGATATGCTCAAAGGCATCTTTCTCGTGGTCCTTCCCCCAGGCAGTGATTGTGCTTAAAGAACAAGAAGAATGATGGAGAAAAGGCAAAGAAACCCCACCATAGACAGTATTTAAAGAGAACTGAAACCAAGTTTTGCTCCCATAATGCGTTGCAACTCTAAAGCCACTAGATGGCATCAGAATGAACTCTGCATCCCCTAAGGAGAAAAAATATTCCCCATAAATAAATTACGTTTCCTACACTGTAGTTTTTAACCCAGATTAATAGGTCACATTGGGGAAAGTGCAAGACAAAGCACTTTATTGTGTGATAAACAAAAGGAACTGGACAAGCATAGAGCTGTGTTCACAAGAGACCATCTGTCATTGGTTACCTGTGCTCTGCGGCTGGCACAGAGAAGCCAGGCACTGGGTCCTTGGTGCCGTAGTACTTCTTGATGACACCGATGCCAGCGACGGTGTCGGTTCCCTTGAAGTTCACCAGATGCGCGGAGGCGCCGATGCCAGCAGTCTGAAAGCAGAGCGACGCCATCACATCAGCCGCATGAAGAAACACCTCAAATGGGGCATATTACACAGTAACTCATGTGCCACAGAGGTGTTTTGACACCGGTATCGCTGTCATGTTGGACCTCGAGTCAATGTAAACCAGCCGTCACATTTGGAAACGGGTTTTAAGCAAAAGATGGTGAAAACATGAGTTAGGCCGAGTGTGTCTGGTAAGGGGTGCGAAACAGGCATGGTTGTAGCTGGGGCTCAGCGGAGGATGCGCCTCACCTCCTGCGAGGAGACCCCTCTGTAGCCGAAGTCATGCAGTTTGTACTCAAGGCCGTCCAGGTTCCCAGAGGTTTCCACCAGATACCTGGCCAGGATCTTCTTCTGCTCCCTGGAGTTTGTGGCCACTGTGATCGGGTACCAGATCTGAACCAGGATTGTCTGCAGGAGGGGAGGGTTGAAAATTGGCATGCTAGGTGTGACAGGAAACACCACAGCCCTTCTAACCGAACGACAGCTAAAGAAAGGAGGTTCGAGGGGATTGGGCTTAAGGCCAAACCACACAGCACACAACCCACAAGTGGAGAAAGTCACAGTCCAGACCCACTATCAAGGTGCCGCAGCAGGTACATATTCACTAGGGAAGTGTCAGGTGAGGTTCTGTATAGCTTTCACTTTAATGATTAAGGACGACACAAAGCTTACGCCTCCGATGCAAAATAAAACGGAAAAAGTAAATTATACATGCACACAATCATCGATTCACTGCTGGACGTGAGTCTGGCTGTTTGTACAGCTGCAATTCCTGAAACAGCTGTGGAATTGTATTAGTTTCTTGTTGTATCTTGTTCTGCCAGTTGATTTCTTAATTATAGGTTTTCCTAGATTAGGCATGCCCAGTCGCAATGATTAATTAAACAGCTTATTGAACATGTTTGCGTGTTTGAGTGAGCGAGCGAGAGAGAGAGAAACACACAGCCGGCATCCTCTGCAGAATAAACCGAATCTCCGGTGTATCACCTGCCCTAACCTTGTGTGTCTGCCTCCAGTGCCGAGGCTTACTTATCTTACAAGATAAACAATTGCACAAGGACAGTGATATTTGTGTGCTGTTGGAGAGGCCTCGTACGCGGCCTCGCCAGCCTCCTTGCCCGCCGCCTGGCAGGCCTCCTAGCCCGTCGCCTCACAGGCCTCCTCGCCCGCCGCCTCGCCCACCACCCCATTGGCCTCATCGCCCGCCGCCTCGCAGGCCTCCTCGCCCGCCGCCTCGCCCGCCGCCTCGCCTGCAGGTCGCCTCAGTTCTTCACCACTGAGAGGGTCCCATTTCACCCAGGGTAAATCAGTCATTATGTGAAGTTTAAGACTCATTCCAGTCTTGATGGGGGGGCAGATATATGTGACAGAGGGATGGGAGCAAGAAGTGGGGGTTTGTTTCAGTTTTGGGGTTTCTTACACTGTAGGGAAGGGACAAACACAAAAGGCCTGAGCTGTGGCAGAGGGGGAGACAGAGAGGAAACAAGACAGGCTTTGGATCTATAGCCAGACGAGCAGCTTTAGGGACTGTCTGCCCCTGTCTGTCAGGAGCTGAGAGACGAACAGCATCGTGTTTTATATCAGACATTGGTTACAGCGAAATGCCTCTCCCTCAAATCTCCACATCCTCCCCTAGTGTTACAGCAAACTACAGGGACTCAATCAGCCCTAACCCAGGAGTAACCTTAACTTCGGCTTTCTTGCCGCTCTCAACACCAGCATCTGCATATTTTAGCAAAGCTGACACGCCTTCTCTAGCATCCACGTGGAAACACTGCGCAACACGGAGCAGCATAATTACACAAATCACAGTTGCCTCTGGCTGCAATCGGCCGACACCTTGCACAATGTTACACAAAACTCCTCAGCCACCCATGGCCAGCCCACCCCCCCCATCCCATCTGTATCAGATGCAAAACCCAGACACTGCTGCCATTTGTTTCCTTCAAAAAAGAGCTAAAATCATGCCTGCCGTATTCCAAGGTCACCAGGAAACAGAAAGCAGAGCGTCAGGTCAGCGCGTTAAAAACAACGCCTTACACTGCCATGCTCTGCTTAGCTATAGACAGGTGCGAGCGGAAGAGGGTGGGAATTTTAATCAGGCACATCCCAGGGCAGCCAGTATCATGGAAGGCAGGGGCTGTACTCAAAATATTCACTGACTCACATTTCCCTACCCAAGGAATTAGTCAGTGAAAGAAAGTGTCTGTATGGGGCACTATAATCCAAGTACACTTTGACAGATGACATTTGCAAAATATAGTAATTAATGGAATAAAGGTGACAGAGAGAATATGGATGTGTAAGACTATCATTAATTTAAAATGCAATTATTATTGAGTTATTTCAAATTGAAGTGTCAACTTCAATCTTTGGAAAGATCACTATTTCTTTATTTAAAGTGCTTACATTTGTGTTGCCTTCTTGTATTTGTGTTACAAGCAGTGAGCTGATGGGACATCACTGCATACACTGAGCATGCCAGTGAATGCCGTCTGCAAACCAATTCACAGTGCATTGTGGATGTTTTACAGTGCACCAGGGCGTATTACTGATCTCCACTGAGCATGCCAGTGTATGCCGTCTGCACGACACAATTCATGGTGCATTGTGGATGTTTTACAGTGCACCAGGGCATATTACTGATCCCCACTGAGCATGCCAGTGTATGCTGTCTGCACAACACAATTCATGGTGCATTGTAGATGTTTTACAGTGCACCAGGGCATATTACTGACCTCCACTGAGCATGCCAGTGTATGCTGTCTGCACAACACAATTCATGGTGCATTGTGGATGTTTTACAGTGCACCAGGGCATATTACTGACCTCCACCCAGTTGGTGAGCCAGTAGCACTCAGGATCGGTGTTCTCCACGGTGAAGAGCACGTTTCCACGCGGGATGACGCAGCCCTCTGGCACCGCCTTGATCTCGATGGGAAGGCGCCCGTCGTACTTCTGAAATTGGGTGGATGGCACACGTTCACACAAACATAAGGTTATATGCGTACTTCACCATACTCATGTTCTCATGTACCCGTTATCTTCCATTGCTGAAAACCAACTCCAATCAATAATACACAATAATAATACAGAGGACAGTTAAAATCCCTGGATGCCTTTCTTTCCCCATCCTAAATATCAAGGATATGTCAGCTACCTCCTCATCGAATGAGACTAATCCCATGATTTATTGCATCCTAAAATTTATTCTTGGGAGGCAACTTGGCAAAACCGGTCTTGCAAAGACCACAAGTACAATATTTGCGTTCTTGGTATTGATGAACACCTGTACTCTTCTGCAGCAATCTTGATGCAGGCTGTAAAACCATCAACTGTCTTGGTCATGTCTGTCTGCCAAGAACTGTAGTGTTTTCTCAAGGGAAATGGAATAGGACTTAATGTGGATGTGGTAAACACAGAAGGTCTCCCCGGAGCACAAGCTGGCTATAAAGTAGAGGTGCACTAACCTGCTATTTGGACCGGTATTGGCACTGATCCATAGCTATTAGACGGATCAGGTATCAACCATACGAGATCAATCCATGTCCAATGCTTTAGTTTTCAGCAGTCTGTAAAAAGTTCCTATTTCTTGTTAAATCTCTTTGTACAATCAATCGCATGACAGCTAGATGTGTGTCTTGCGGCATTAATTCTGAACGCTGACTCTGTTACTCAGTGGGTGTGACCACAGCGACGTCCACCCGCTGTGACGTCATGCACATGCCCTCTGCAGGACGAGGAGCAGAACGACTTAAGAGGGTGACGATCGGGAAGTATTTTACGCTTTTAACAACTAATAACACAACGATTTGCAATCCTCTTCATAACAATGTGCTGAGGGTGGGTGGGGGGGCAGCATTGAATGTAACATCACACTAAATAAGTGACACGTTTGCCAGTGGGCGAAAAATTGTGGGGCATTTTAAGCATTCGCTACTTTCATAAACTCGCTTGGAAGATATTCAAACTGAATAGCAAAACTGCTTAAAACAAGATGTACAAATGAGGTGGAACATTATGTTATATATGTATCTAGTAGCCTATTTAACAAAGTGTTCTTGACATACTTTTTTCCATTTGTATTTGCTAGCTTAAAAAGAGCTCCGGTAGACTGATACTCATATCAGCCGATAGCCTCTGTTCAGGTATCGGGAACATATCGGCACGCGGTATAACAAAGCTTAAGTGCAATAGTGGCCAGATGGAAATTCACATAGTTTCCTAAGCCAAATCCAAGATGCAATTAAATAAAGAAAACAAAAAAAGCGCAGCTTCACACCTCAAGGATGTAGTTCCAGCCTTTCTCGTTGAAGACGTCGTCCTGGAAGTGCTCCCTGTACACCTGCTTGGCCTCCTGGATCTTTTCTCGGGTGATGACCTTTCCTGGGGATATGCAACAAAGCAGGACAGGTTGGACAGGAAATGGGAAACCACCAAGGACAGGAAGACAAAGACATGGGAGGATGGACAGACGGGATGCCTCTGGAGCTTCTCACCTAATCAAGTCAGACCATGTCATTCAACAGCAAGGGCTCATTAAACAAGACACCTGGGGGGTTACAGTTAAAGCCACAGAGTTCTAGACCCACCCCCCCCCACCCACACACACACACTTTCAGGCCCATGAGCCAACAGCCAAGAATACTGCAGTTACCCCGCATAGACGCAAGCACCAGAAATCTCTTAGATTTACTGCCCGGACCCACTCACTGAAAGCTCACCACAATGAGGGATCTTCTGTTTTAGTTATTATCATTTTTAAGGAAATAAACAGGATCCGGTTCAGCTACTGGCTACAGGAAGCCTCATCGCTAATGTGAGAACCGTTACACAGAACAGAGACCACACAACATACTCACCTTGTAAGTACTTGTGAAGAATGTACTGTAAGCCGTAGAAGACAGTCTTGTCATACTTGACCTTCCTGTCCTTAGTGGAGTTTGTCTTCTTCTCACGACACTCAAAGTAGGAGTAAACCTTACTGGTGTTGGGGGGGTACTGCTTGTAGTGGGTCACCTGAATGGGAATGAAAACCCACTGAAATTCAGCACTGCAGAAACCGCACGAGACATTACTGCAATTGCAAGAAGACTAGAACCAGCACCCCAGTGGTAACTGCATGCGAGTCTGGGAGTCCTTCATTCTGGAAACTTCCCTTTTCTTTTCTTTTCTACAAAGGGTTCTATCCAATTGCTAACAACAGCACAGATGAACTCATCTTCTAACATTCCACAAAATGTGCATGGGATGAACCTTATAGACTATGCCTGCTCCCAACAGAGGGAACTGCGTCTGATAGAGTTGTGACTCTGACTGCAGGTAATGCTGCTGAAGGCGACGACGAAACAGCAAGACTCCACCGAGTTTGAGTGACCCCTAGAATGGTGCCCCCTGAAGGGTCCGTTCCATACTTGGCTTTTCACTCCCTATTTGGTAGACATGCAGGTCCTATAGGTGCCCCCACAGACACACGTACTGCTGAGGGGCAGTGTGGGTAGCTGAACCCCATACTGATAATGATAACTAATTCTTTATTGAGCCCTATGGGAAATTTCTCTGTATGCCTCCCCCAACCAGCTCCCTGTAGGTGAGAGCAAGCTGGGTGTGAAGGGCAGCCAACCCGTTGTGGCACCCAGGGAGCTGGGGAATTAAGGACCCCGCTCAAGGACCCGCAGAAGTGGCGAGGCCAGGCTTGAACCGGCAACCTTCTGCTCACAGGCACAGAGGCCGAACCACACATTGCGCCCCCCCCCACACTGAGTAGGTAGGAGAGTGCTGGGCTGTTTACAGATACTGATAAAAGGATCAGGTCGCACGAACGGAGTGGCTACGGCGCTCAGTTCAGCCTGACCCTGATCCCCCCCCCCCCCCCAGCTGCTGAGTGAGAGAAGGCTCCCGGCCAGCACTCACACACTGACATTTGTTTCACCGTCCCAGAATGTGGGGCCTAAATGTCACCCTGTTCTATGGTTTCACCTATCCTGCACCCCTCCTTACTGAGAGTACGTCGAGCCAATAAACTCAAGCACACGCATTCGCAAACACAGACCAAGCTCTCTGTGGGCGGGGCTGGTCGTACACAGTGGTTAACGGGCTGTCGAGGAGAGAGGGTTTACAGCACGACGTCCAGTCCAGGGACACAAGGCAAAGACCTTTCAATCCCCTTCATGAAGGTCCCCTGTCTTTGGACACTCTTGTGTTTCGTTGTGTGGCCTGTCGAGGTAGCTGTCAATCCAGGTGCAGAGGCACAAATTAAAGAGATACAAACTCATGCCGGCTGCTTTACAACAAATTAGCCGTCAATCTACTTAATTTACCTTTATAAGTCTCAGTAATAAATAGATCTTTGTATTTACATTATTAAGTAGTATCCCCTGCAATATCAAACTCCTTACTATGGTTCTGCACCAGACACGAAGCTCATCATTGCAGGATGACAAAGACCACCCGTGACTGGCCACACACACTCACAGCCCCCACATGGCCCAGAGGGAAGCTAGTGGGGGCCACGTTTACTTAAGTATTAAGTAGCGGCATGATAAAGCCGTCATAGCATGATGATTATGGAAGAGATCATGTGACTCAATGGTTGCGGATTCCAATCCACAGAATAAAATTGATGTTGATCCAATAATAAGTAAGAGATTAAACCTAACGCAGCACTAAACTCAGGAAGCCACCACGTTGTGAATTATGTAAAGCACTGCTAATTAATGAACATGCTATATAAATTAAATCACATATAGAAATGAACCCTTCCGTTACATTTTTATCCTTTTCATATTTGTATACCTGCTAATCTACATCTTCGGTACATTTTATATATATTATTTCTGCTCACGTACCAAAAGTACAACACACAACTGAATTTATCCCATTTCTGGGGTGAACCTCAATACCAAGAATGTAAAGATTGTACTTGTGGTGTTGGCAAGACCAGTTTTGCTACCTTGCCTTCCAAAAACAAACTTGGGGCGCAATGAATCATAGGACTGTTCTAGTTTGGCGAGGATACAACTGATGCATACGTCATATTTGGGGCGGAACAAGATCGAGGGATTTGTACCACCCTCTGTACTTCTGTTCTTGAGTATTAGAACAATGTAATGGAAGATTATGCAAAACAGGTATGCAGGAACACAAGTACAGTCAAGTATACATATTGAGATCCAAAACCAATAAAAACATTCAAGTTTTATGTCACCGGCAAGATAAAATAATTAACGCTAATTCCCACATAGGTGATGAATTCAGGAGACAACTCAGGTCAGTGGACAGTGACAGAATGCATTGACCTTGGACAAAACCAGCTAGTTTATCGCAAGGCAACTTGTGAAAATATGTCCAAACTCGAGCCATTTCTTGCTAATAAATGAGCCCTTTAGAAAAGGAATTCAAAATGTGACCTTGGCATTCATGCTCGACAAGACTAACCTATACTATATATAGGGAGGAAACGCCTTACAGAACTGAAAGGGAACTCACAGAATGGGGCATCAAATCTCCATTACAGTAAACGAAAGTGAAAGTGTATCTTTCCATTTAGCGGGTTTTAATGGACTCTGGCCTGACCTTAGATATCTGCCAATAGTAAGGAAGACATTAGACTATTCAGATTTTTTTAATTAATGATGTATGAAAACATAAAAGACCAGACAAACGTGACAGGAAATTCACAGACACAAATATTATATACATACTGTAATAACCACGGTTTCATTAAGTTGATTTGGAAATTATATGCGTTAGGTCAATTAAACAATATGATTAAAATGACCTAAAATGATTGACATAAATTACGATTAATCTAAACTACGCGATTATGACCTAGTTGCGTTAATTGTAATATTCATATTCGACTTTTCATTGCCATTGCAATGTTAACAAGGAGTTAAAAAATGTAAAAGCGTACGGCAACTTTCAGTTTTGTTTCCTACGGTGACTTGGCGATTACGGTGGCACAATACATGAACTAAAGCTAACTTGGAGAAGCGACCAGAAACAATAAATATTTAACTAACAACGATGTCGGCGGGTCACAGAGCGACCCTCGGTTACGTTTCAACATCCCCGACGTCCCCCTTTCGCTCAGCATGGTAAATTTCCAGGTACCTGTTCGTAAGACAAACCAAAATAAATTAAATAATACTATCCAACCACATATCAGCGTGGAACGGGTCTCCATGGTCCCCCTTACTTTCAGTTTAATACCAGGGGAAAGCCTTTGCCTAATGGAGTCCGATCCATGCCGGCTCGGTGCTTCACTACCTGCTATTCCGCCGCTAATTTGGCCTACAGAAAACTGGCCCCAGAGCTGCGGGACGAACCGGTGGCCTTGAAGGATGAAACCACCTTGGTTTCTTCCATTCAATCGCCCGGGTCACCCAGCCGAGCCGCAGGGAAACCACTCCGGGCAGAAGAGCATCCTCGACTCACCCGCAAAGCCCTCAGGCGGACGCCTCACCTTGTAGGAATCGGTGGCCAGCAGGAGGTTGAAGTCCGCGCATCTGTTCTCCATCTTCCCCTTGACTTGCGTGCCGCGACTGTCAGCGTTGTTGGTGTGCAGGAACTACGAGTCCGCGCTGAGGGGTTGGAGGGGACTACACGGGGAGAGAGGCGCGCTTCTCGGACGCCAGGAGGCGGGGCTGCGACTGCGTCTCCTTCGAAAGCTAGGGAAGAGATTGTGGTGACGACACAGAAGAGGGCGGGGTTACATCCGCACCTCCGGGAAAGGGAGTGTGGTGACGACACAGAATAGGGCGGGGTTACATCTGCACCTCCGGGAAACGGAGATGGTGACGACACAAAGGAGGGCGGGGCTACGGCTGCGCTTAGTTGAAGGGCGTGCGGGGAATCGGAGGGGGCGGGATTGCCGACAGTTCGGTGACGTCACCGCGCTTCTGGTTCCGAGCATGTGCAAAACGGTGCCGATGTCACCGTACGCCTGGTGTACGTCGGGGTGGCACTGTAATCTTCTCCTCCATTCTCGGAAGAACTTACACACATCAATGAGTGGTTCTGGTTTGCGCCTCCTGGTCATTGGGATGTCTGCTTGTGGCCTTATTGGATTATTTACATGCTTCGGTTGTAACTCCTTTCCGCACAAATATTATTTTTCCGTTATGCAGCTTTGGCTTTGGAGGTAAAATTACTGTAAATATTTTTGCTGTACCACCACCTTGCGCTGTTATCGGGTCGCTTTTATCGCTTAAGGGACCCAGATTATCTTTACATCTATGGTGTTCACGAGCTACTTAAACTCATTCATTTATTTTCTCACTTTGTGGACTTAAATAAACGTCGGGATTTTTCAGTGACATTTGGTCATAAAACGAGTCATATCAACCTACTCTATTATTGTTCAGATGTACAGCGGCAGCTGAAAGATAACGTTTCACTGTTTAGAACACTATATGATAGGTCTATACAATATTCTTAACTTTGCTTAACTTTTGTCTAAATGGCATCTGAAGTTATTGCAGCAGAAAAAAATCAGGACCTCTCTCCCTCACATAAGGGACATTTTCCACAAACGTTGCATCCATAAAGCCGTTCCACGGTGCATCTGAGCCAGTTCTGCCAGCTTCAGCAACAGCTTCTTCCTCGAGGCTGTCAGTAAACATCCAGCGCCTACCCATTCCCAGGGAAACCCACCCCCACTTGCACTGGTCACATTGTCTTATTATTTAGCTGTTTATTGCCAGTCAGCTGACACTGTTCCACAATTTATGCTGCTGCAGTATTTATCGTTCACATTCATTAACTTTCAATGCGGCGTAACCCTTGTGTCCAGCCCCTCCGTTTCGCAATGTCCTGTTTTCCTACTCTCTGTCTGTATGTCGCAACGGGAAATGTTATTTCCTAACACTTTATAGGCAACTTATGGATGATATGAAAATAAATCTAACTTGACATTAGTGACATCTTCCGTCTAATAGTGATGGGCGTTGGAGAGCCGGCTTATAATTCCCTGGGAGGGGACCCAGGACTATACAGGGGCTCCAAAATCTACCGAGGAGGACCGACCACCCACGGACGGGAAAAATCTACCAAGTACGACCCGTGTTTCTTCAGACCAAGCGGAGCCCCAAAGTGACTTTTTTTTTGCTTGGCGCCCCAGAATTTCAATCTATGTTTCGTGTAACAGTAGGCAGTGGTGGCTTAATGGTTAGGGAAGCTCACTCGTGTCCCCGACCAGCAAGGCACCACTGAGGTACCCTGAGCAAGGTACCGCCCCCAAGCACTGCTCCCTGGGCGCTGAATTAGCTGTCCCCTGCTATGTCACATATGGGTTAAATGCAGAGAACACATTTCTTTGTTGTACACTGTCTGCTGTGGTGTATTGACAATAAAAAACAGGTAAACCCTTTTGATAGTAACAGCAAAATGAAGTAACATACACTAGTTAAATCATATATCTACAACAGAAGGTGGCAGTCTTCGCCTGTGCACTTCTATAACATCGCTACCAAGAAGAACTAGCTGCATTTAATTGACATTATGATAACTGGAGAGTTACTTGTTCATCAAAAATTTAATGAATGTAGCTGCGTACAAGAATGTCAAAACATTGGCCTTCCATTTAATGCCTCGAACACAGTTCCATTTGGCATTAAAGTTTTCAAACCGGCCATTAAATGCATTTATAAATGAAAAGTCAAATCAAATAAACATTACCTGGCACGTCTATGTATAGTAACCATATAATTTACTTAGGTTACCGTGAAACCAGAAACAATAAATTTGTAAGGTACTTTTCCTGAAAGAGAAATTGAGATTAGGAAAAAAAAATACAGGAATAAGCGGCAGCCAATAAGAGTAGAACAAGTGCGAGGTCTAAATAAGAAAACAGGAATCGAAAGCGGGGCGTGAAATACTACCCCCTGCGAGGTCTCAGCTAGGGAGGACGATACCTCCGACAGGCATCTTTCTATTCCTTTTTTATACCGATTTATTTAAAACGCATAAATGCAGAGCAGCGTCGCTTTTCTACGGGTTTGCATCGCGCTCACCGAAAGGTAAGTCATTCCAACGTCGGCGTGCCTTGCTCCCGGTAATTACACTTGATACCGTTATTTGTCAAACACTCATCTTTTACCGTGATCCACTCTGAACTCCAAACACATTTCACTGAATGTGATTCGGTTTCTAAACGTCTAGGGAAATTTAATTTGATCAGGACTTGTAAACAGCGAAGTATGAAAACTAAAAATACATCAGCGAATTGTAAGAAGTTTTATGAGGTTGCGATTATATCCTGATCGTTGTACCGCACTTAATTTCTTTATAATTCACTAGCGTTTAATGAAGTGTTTTGATGTTTATGGTCCACTTGTCATTTTTTCTGAACATTTTGTCGTTTCTCAATCGGTCTCTTGCTTCCTGACTAACAGAACTTCCTGCACGAAAAGTCTGAGCAAAAATAACCTGCAGACAAGTTATATCCGTTTCTGCTGGCCAGAGACAATACTGCATTTACTTCGTTTTCTTAACCGCGTAAAATTCAGCTCGACGGTGGTGGCGAGCACCTGCAAACCGACAACAATGAAGCCTTATTACGCGCCAAAGTTTTCTTTCTTCTATGTCCTTTTTCGCCATGTGTGATTGTAATTCCGTTTTTTATAAATAGATTTACGACGTCAGTTTTAAGCTTATGAATTCCCCAAGCACTGCGCGATACGGGGATTTATAAGCATCACATAATTTTTTTATATATAGCGTGTGATATGCACTGAAAAGAAATGATTATTTGCTACTTGTACAAGAAGGAGTCAGATGTTTTTAGTTTTCGATTGTCCCATCCTGCTCTTCTTTGAGATATATATACAATTAAGGGAATGCGAGTGACTTT
>JAODUD010000062.1:34280891-34291676 GCA_026784285.1 Stomatorhinus walkeri
CCCCCGTAATTTATTTATTTATCTATGGTGGTGCGGGGAGGGCAACGCTTGTTTTTTGTTTTGCCCAGGAGCATTTTTTACTCTAACTTTTAAATCTGGGGAACTGGTGTACCCTACCTAACCCAGGTGTAGAGGCTTCGTTTTGAGATTGCCTTGGCACTGTGCTCATCACGGAAAACAAGCTGCTGACGTCAAGAAAACCTGCGTGCATTTTAAAGATTTGTTATTGCAAGAATTAAACATGCAGCTTTTGTTTTCACATTTACGAAGGATTAGGGTGTTCCTGAGAAAAGCGCCAAATCCCAGCCATTCCAGCTGGGGAAGCTGATTTCGGTTTATCTCCCTCACTATCTACATCATACTTTTAACCCCCCAGATAATACCTGTTATGGAACAAAACGTCTATGATGATGACCAGCCAGTAGTTTTCAGAGAGCAGAACCGTGGGAGGAGAAGGAAAATGAAAGCATTTACCTCCAGTAATTTTAAAGCAATGGACATGATAACTGTTGAGTTTGTGATGCCCACCACTACCAAGACTGGGAAAGGCCTGGATTCCCTGCAGCTGGATGTGGCTGGGATTTGCACTGTGGAACAGGTTAAGACCCAGGTGTGGATGAAGGCCATCACCACTAACCTGTGCTCAGAGTTTTATCAGAAGTACTCCCCCGATGACTGCATCCTGCTCTACCAGAAGAAGGGGAACTGGTATGAAATTTATGACAAGCATCAAGTCTTCCAGACCCTGGACTGCATATGCTACTGGAAGACACTGAAGAAGGATGTGGGCAAAATTCATATGACCACCAGACCACAGCTTACCGATGAGTCTATTCAGTATCAAAAATATCTGAATTACCTGATTGGATATGATGTCACCGATGTGAGCAATGTGCATGATGATGAGCTGGAGTTTACCAGGAGGAAGCTGCTTACTCCTCGCAAAAATGAGTTGTTGACTAGAGACCCAAAACTCTATTCAATGGACCCCTGGGTAACCTCAAAGCCCCTCCCAGAGTACCTATTGAGCAAGATTAGCAAAAATCACATTCTTCTTGTGATACACAGAAACACGTCCAGTCTTACCGTGAAGGTGTCCATCGATGACATGCCTATCCAGGTTCTTCAAAGCTTCTTCACCAAAATTGCCAAAAAGAGGACCTTGTTTGATATTCCAGATGAGGTTAGTGAGTCCGAATTTATTCTGAGGGTTTGTGGTAGAGAGGAGTACATCTTTGGGAACAATCCCATCAAGGACTTCTACTGGATTAGACAATGTCTAAAGAATGGAGAGGAGATACACCTGGTTCTGGAGACACCTCCTAACCCAGAGAAGGATGTGGTCCACAAGGAAGACTGGTCCCAGGTGGATATGTGCACAGGCTTGGCTGCCTCCCATGAACAGTTGACCATTGATGAGAAAGACCATGATAAAGTTTTTACCATCTCCCTTTGGGACTGCAACCGAAAGTTCCGTGTCAAGATCCTGGGAATTGATATCCCCACCCTCCCACGTAATTCTGAGCTGATCGTTTTTGTAGAGGCAAGCATCTTTCACGGACAGCAGCTTCTGGCCCAAGAAAAGACATCCCCTAAACCATTTACCGAGGAAGTTCTTTGGAACACCTGGCTGGAATTCAACATAAAAATCAAGGACTTGCCCAAAGGAGCACGACTTAGTCTGCAGGTGTCATGTGGCAAGGCCCAGACACAGACCCAAGCTACCAAGGGGCCCTATTCAGAATCCCCCACCTATGAAGGCAAAAGCAAAAGCCGCCTGCTCTATTACGTAAACCTTCTACTGGTGGACCATCGCTCATTGCTCCGACAGAGTGAGTACGTCTTACACATGTGGAAGATGCCAGAAAAAAGCGAGGACCTCGGCAGTATCAATGCTGACAAGCTAACCTCAGCCACCAACCCTGACAAGGCTGGCTCCATGGCTATAGCCATCATGCTGGAAAAGTATGGCTACCCTGTTGCCTTACCCATGAGTCCAGAGCCCCCAGAGTCCCCAGAGGGAGCAGAAGATGAGAGGGGATTGAGAGAGATGCCCAGCCATTTGCGGAAACAGCTGGAGCAGATAATGGCCACCGACCCACTGTACCCGCTCAGCCCAGAAGACAAGGAGCTTCTCTGGCACTTTCGGCAGGAGTGCCTGAGGATCCCTAAGGCTTACCCCAAGTTTCTGGGCTCAGTAAAGTGGGGAAACCAGGAGGCAGTGATGATCACACACCAGCTGCTGGCAAGGAGTTTCACTTGGGCACAGAGCCCACTGGATGTGGGGCTTGCCATGCAGCTCCTAGACTGCCACTTCTCTGATGCCATCGTGCGTTCCCTGGCCGTCAAGAAGCTGGAGAAGCTGGGCGATGATGATGTCCTGCGGTACTTGCTACAGCTGGTGCAGGTAGGAATCCTTCCGGCATGTCGAGCCTCATAGTATCTAAAAGATGATCACACTTCCTTATGATTTTAGTCCTACAGCCATGGAACAACTTCATTGAGGATTTTTTTTAGCTGAATTTTAACAGATTCTCAGACGGAATCACATCGCACCACACAAGCAATCCCTCTAAAAGGTTATTAATGGGTTTCTGTTGGGGATCCCCAACGTTTGTGACAGAGTTTGCGACCATAACTGTTACACCCCATTTGTTTAACACCAAGATCAGACATTTGAGTGATATTACATGAAAGTCTGTTTAACGTATACTGCAACTGTTCACAACTGCAAATTTACGTGTAGATCCTCCCGCGCTATCTTTTGTTGTATAGGCACACACAGTTATACAGTTTTCATACAATTGTATCACAAATGCTATGAGTTTTATAGTACATTTTGCATACGACATGCGATTTGTGAATCAAATAAAGCATTTGCATTACAGACAACAACAGCCCTCTTGTAAATATTCAAATCACCTTACTTGTCATTCTGGGAGAAAGAACTCTGGGAACAGCAGACATGTAGTTCTATGGTACCCGTGTGTCACGATTCATCGTGAAATATGGGTCTCTAAGCTGCCAGAGTTATCAGGAATCGCATGAGACACGATCAGCCTTCCTCATTCTGCCTACTCCTGTTTCTTCTTCTGTAGGCTGTAAAATTTGAGCCGTACCATGACAGTGCCTTGGCCCAGTTCTTGTTGAAGCGTGCCCTAAGAGTGAGTACTGGTTATTTTTGGGAACCTCTTGGCTCGGTTTCTATAAAATATTAGTCCATAGAATGTGTAAAATACTCAGCCACAGAACCTAGCCAAGTAAGGTGCTCCGGTAACCTCAGAGCCCAATATAACACAGAACCTGTGACTGTATGTCCTGCGTGCAGAGCAAGCGCATTGGCCACTTCCTGTTCTGGTTCCTACGGAGCGAGATCGCCCAGTCCATGCACTACCAGCAGCGCTATGCCGTCATCCTGGAGGCCTACCTGCGCGGTTGCGGCGAGGCCATGCTCCAGGACTTTAAGAAGCAGGTGGAGATGACGGAGGCCCTGCAGCAGGTCACCCGTGAGATCAAAGCCATGTCCGCAGAGAAATACGACGTGTCGGTGCAGGGTGAGCGCTGCTCGTATGCAACCGGATTGCTCCTGACTGAAGACAGGGTATTCTGACCTTATTTAGGGGGTCTTCAGCCACTGTATTTGTCTCCACACCAAAAAATATTATTCTTGATCCATTTAGCGATTTTTGTTCTTGTACTTTTGTACACATTTCATACAAATTTTATAGTCTGGCACGGGGGGGGGGGTGGGGCTAGGCTTCCTGTATTTCTTCAGCTTGAAAGTGGTAGCCATAGTAGGAATTCAGTGTCAAATCATAGAATCACCCCTGATGTGCAAGTATTAATGAGTTCATGCAACCTTTTTGCAGTTAATTATATTCATGCAACCTTTTTCACTTTTTGCAGTTAATTATTCTATTTAAACAGTACTGTACTTGAGTCTTGGATGTATATATAATTTATTGATTAAATGATTTGGGGCATGTACCTGTAGGGATTACATGAAGCCTGTTCTGACCCCCTCGGGGGATGACAGTTGTTTTCCAGTTGAGGCAGAAGCTTGAGAACCTGCAGTCATCGGGGCTGCCAGAGAGCTTCAAAGTGCCGTATGACCCGGGCCTGCGGGCGGGGGCGTTGGTGGTGAGTCAGGCTGCCTCTGCCCACCTGCTCTGCTCACACTCTGTCGCTCTTCCTCACTGGCTGCTGCCTCAGCTACTCATGGCTGTCTTTCTCGACCATCTGTGTTTGGGGATGCGTGCGACCCCCCCCCCCCCCTGCTCTCCCCGCCCGCAGATCGAGCAATGCAAGGTGATGGCCTCCAAAAAGAAGCCTCTGTGGCTGCAGTTCCGACGGGCCGACCCCACCACGCTCTCCAGCGATACCATTGGCATTATCTTCAAGGACGGGGACGACTTGCGTCAGGACATGCTGATCCTACAGGTGAGTCTAGTGAAGTGAGTTTCAAAGTTAGCATTTTTAACTACAGTCAAACAAATCTGCTTTATCTCTCATTAGATTCTGCTGATCATGGAGTCTATATGGGAAACAGAATCCTTGGATTTGTCGTTGTTACCTTACGGATGTATTTCTACTGGCAATAAAATAGGTAAGAAATATACCTGTAAAATACTGCTAGATGATATCATTCTTTTAAAGTAGGGGTTCTCAACCAGTCATGTTCCATGTTTCTTTTTTACAACACCTGAAGTTCACATGTTCTGTTCACATCTTAAATGGAAACGATTAAACAT
The DNA here is from genome assembly GCA_026784285.1 of Stomatorhinus walkeri. Taxonomy (NCBI): domain Eukaryota; kingdom Metazoa; phylum Chordata; class Actinopteri; order Osteoglossiformes; family Mormyridae; genus Stomatorhinus; species Stomatorhinus walkeri. The sequence goes on from JAODUD010000062.1 coordinate 34,285,643, forward strand.
TTAATCTGCCAGCACTCTGATGGTCATGATATTTATGCACAAAGTAAACCAGTCCGCAGACAAGGTTGGGAAGGCCCATTTTAAAGGGCTAATCCCTAATGAGAGACTCCATGAGGCCTTTGGAGCTTTATGAGCAACACACTTAAAAGTTTGTGGGAAATTTTCTTCCCCAGGGATGATTGAGATAGTGAAGGATGCCACCACCATTGCCAACATCCAGCAAAGCACTGTGGGAAATACAGGCGCCTTCAAAGATGAAATTCTGAATCAGTGGCTTCGAGAGAAGTGTCTAACCGAAGAAATGGTACGTGCCTTCTGAAGGAGTGAAGCCAATCGGGATGGATATTCTCGCCCAAGAGGAAGGAAGGAAACATCCAGCTGCTTCCTGGCAGACTCGGCACGGTTAAGGTCACAGCTGTGACCACCAGGCAAAGGCGCTGTTAAACTCACAGCTAAAAGGCAGTGCACATCGAACGAATACGCATTGATTACGGGGTATAGATCTGTACAAATGCTCGTCAACTTCGGGTTACATTCTGATGAATCCATCGTAAGATGAAAGTATCGTAAGTCGAACATGAACATATGTTAAAAAAATAAACAAATTACTTGAGATAACTATATACCAGTAACTGAAAACTAAATAACTGAATACAAGCTCATTCCATCATTAAATGTACAGTACTGTACAAAAACGTTTTTCATTGACTTGATTAAGGTATGTGATTAAACTCTGTATGCGATGTTTATGCTCGTGATCGCTACAGAGACTGGAAGAGCAACTAGGTAGATGCTGCCATTGATCAGCATCAGTAGAAGGTTTTCTATGGCTTATTGCTAGTCCAGGAACAGATCAAAGACTGATGACTACTCACTGTACATCTCTATGGCACCACTGAACAATCAAAAACATCATAAGTCCATCGTAAAGCGAGTAACATCTGTACTTTAACAGACATCTCCTGATGCTTCCTCTTCTTTCCCTGCACTCCCAGTTTGAGCAGGCTGTAGAGCGATTCGTCTACTCCTGTGCCGGATACTGTGTAGCCACATTTGTCCTGGGGATCGGAGACCGACACAATGACAACATCATGATCACCGAATCGGGTACAGAGCTCTCCTTCCTGAATCTCCCCTTATCCTTGTTCGGGGCAGAAACACTGGGACACCATGACTTGTCCTGACTTATCAGAATAAACGTCTTTCCCGATCCAGGAAGCCTTTTCCACATTGACTTCGGACACATCCTTGGAAATTACAAGAGCTTTCTGGGCATAAGCAAGGAGAGGGTCCCGTTTGTTTTGACACCGGACTTCCTATACGTCATGGGCACCACGGGGAAGAAGAGTAGCCCTCACTTCCAGAAATTTCAGGTACAGAAGAGCTTCACTTCTGGATCATCAAACAGATTCAGCTCAGATACATGTCTCCATGTAAATATGCAGCATTGTTTTAGCAAGACCTTGTTAAGGTCTGCAGGTTCAGACTTTAAGTTCCTTTCAGGTTCTCCCGTGATTGGTTTGGAATAGTGCTGCATGCGTTTGTGTGTCGGGAACATGTCGACGTCTCCATCTTGTTTCTCCCCGCATCAGGACGTCTGTGTGAAGGCCTACATGGCGCTACGCCATCACACCAACATGCTGATCATCCTGTTCTCCATGATGCTGATGACCGGCATGCCACAGCTCACCAGCAAGGAGGACATCGAGTACATCCGTGACGCACTTACCGTCGGCCGCTCCGAGGACGAGGCGCAGCGCCACTTCCTGGACCAGATAGAGATCTGCAGGGACAAGGGCTGGACTGTACAGTTTAACTGGTTCCTGCACCTAGTACTGGGCATCAAACAAGGCGGAGAGAAGCGGTCAGCCTAGCCTTCCTGCAGAAGGTGCACCTCAGTCTCACTTACGCCGCCCACGTCTCTGTTTCTGGCATCTGGGGAAATGGGGGTGTTTGTGGTGACTATAGTACTCCTACCAACTTTTCAATGTCCTACTCTGTAACTGTTAGCACCCTCTGCTGGATGAAGAATGCAACACATCCCTAAATATCTAGCGGTATGTGTGACGTTAGTGCCACTAGAAGCATTATTGAAGTCTGTCATGAGGCATGGTGGCTCGGTGGGGAGCACTGAGGGTTGAGCCCCCCCCCTGCATGAGCATATGGAGACTGCATGTTCTCCCCATGTTACGTGGGTTTCCTCCCAAAATCCAATGCCATGCAGAAAGGTTAACTGACATCTCCAAATGGTCCATTGTATTTGTGTGTGTGTGTGCGAGCGTGTGTGTGTATGCGAGCGGGTATACTTTAACTTATGGGGACCCAATGTCCCAAAATTTAATGAATACCTGTTTTTTATCCTTTCCTGGTCCCCTTAAGGGAAATCTCAATTTAATAAAAAATCTGTGACTGCAATAAAAAAATGCAAAAACTCTTGTATTTTGGTTGGTTACTTATGGTTCTGGTTAGGGTTGGGTAGGGGTTAAGGTTGCCATAGTTATCATTAGCATTTTTCCCATAGAAATGAATGAGCGGTCCCCATAAGGATATGTTTACCCTATGTGTGTGTGTGTGTGTGTGCGTATATGCATGCAGGTCTGTATGTGTGTGTATGCATGCAGGTGTGTATGTGTGTGTGTGTGTATATGCATGCAGGTGTGTGTGTGTGCGTATCTTGTCCAAGGTGCCCCCCTGCCTCATGTTATCTGGCCTAATCTTCAAGTCCCCTGTGACCCTGACAGGATGATAATTAAATAAAGATTATTTTAGTAATTATAAAATTACATTATTTCACTAATTTAAGTATGATTTAAATGTTTTCTATTGCAAAAAAAAATATTTTACATGTATTTTATATTAATAACTCTCAAACTATTATCATGTAGCTGTGTAGCAGTGTCATTTACGTAAAGTTTATAAAAGACGCCTCCCTGCAGTATTAACTGGCATTAGTTTGGGTGAAGCAGAGATACCTTACAGGATGCTGAGACCGCAAAACGGTCCACTGTCATTTGAATGGAGAGGAACAGAAACAAGGTGATGCGTCTCCCTGCCTTGTGTCCAGCCCCAAATACACAAACATATTAAATGTATTGAATACTTAATCATATTAACTTGTTAAAAGAAATTTGTGAATGGGGGGGGATGGGTCGGGGTGCTCTCTGATGATGATGTGGTGCCCCTGGTCACTTTTGTGACAATATTGTTATTTTGCCATTTAAGCTCTTAGATAAAACCTTCTCTTGGGTAATTTAAGCAAATACTTGGCCTACAATGTCATTACACATATAGATATGTTCACTTGCTCTTCTATGCTTCTAAGTTCACTACTCATTGACCACAGCGTGGATTTTAAATCTGCCACGCTATTTTCTTTTGCCGAAAAATTAAACACTGCTTGTAATTCCTCCTTTAAAAGCGGCGGCAGGTTCGGCTGACAGACCAGTATCACAGTGGTCTATGCCCCCATTACATGACAAAAGAGAGCGAGACAGAGAGAGGTCATTGCAGACCTCTCTATACAGACCACACACTCTCGTAGGAATCCTGGGTGAACACTGCCGGTTACATTCCTCTCATGAGATTTTTTCACTGCACAGGCTGCCTATTTTACAACATGTTAATCACACACATACACAATGAGAAAGGAATCTGGGATCAATAATTAAGACATTTTGAGTATTAATTCCAGACTTTCTCCCAGGAAATCTAATCGTCACTCTGTCCTTACATTTAGTGTTTATCACTAATGGTATATTTACTCTTATAGTATTAATAGACACCTGGCAGATATAAAGGGTACTATTACTTAAGATACTTTTCTAAATTAGAAAATACTTTTCATTTAAAAAATGAATCCAACAACATATGAGGAAGAAGTTTTTCCCCAAATAACATATATGCGGGAAATAAGCAATTAAGAATTTTACCCAGGAAGAATTTCCCTCGGGATCAATGAAATATATCTTACCTTGTCGTGAATTCCAGCAAATCAATGGTCAAGGAGTCTGACTTGCTGCAGTAGTAACTTTGGATCCGCATATTACTTAAATCAGCCAGGAATACCCTTAAATCCGTAAATATGCATATAAACCGTGCAGGTTCAAAACATTCGTCCCAATTTGTCTTCTTCCTTTTACCACTGACGACCCGATTCGGCCACGCCGTGTCCGGCCGGCATACGCATTTGCTGGATCGGAGTTGCCATGGTTTCCGGGGTCACATGCGTGCCGCTGTCGTAGCCAGCAGGAAAGGATGCTACACTCTCCAGAGCCATTTCCACTGAGCCAGAAGGCAGCATTCACTTACCGATAGATATCCGCCAATGGAGAATATACTGTAATGCTGCATATTTTGTATTATTTTACAGGTCAGAGATCGCCACAAATCACTGCTCAGAAATTTGAGGTCGGGAAGCGTTTAGACGACGATATATCACGAAAAACCGCATTTTGATTTCTGATTTCTCCTGCGACTGCCTATAGGAATGAGTATTGAAATTCCCGAAGGACTGACCGAGCTCTTGCAAAGCTTTACCCTGGAGGTCCTGAGGAAACAGCCCGCAGATCTGCTGGAGTTCGCGCTGCAGTATTTCACTCAGTTAAAGGAAAGGGATCTCAAGAGGGGCGCTTTCGGGAATGACAATAATTCGGCTGCCAGGTCTGGAAAGGCAGTCAACTTTGTGGAAGAAGCAATGCAGATCGACTCAGAAAATGGGGAGGATGATGAGGAGGACGACGAGGAATTCGTAGGTAACTGATTAACTGATTTTTTTGTCTGTGAAATGATTACAGTGATAGTATAGGTTTTCTTTTCAAGTCATTATCCCGGTATACCAGTATTCTACATTTCAGGTGGGGAAAAAAGAAATGACCATATTTACGTTATCAATGCAAAGGTTAATACGTTAAAATGCGTTTTGTCACCATGACAGCTAGGTAAAGGGAAGGGAAGCCGGTTTCAGCATGCCGCAGGATGGGATATCACGGTGGTAGTCTGCCAGGGAGCCTTTATGCACTAAATTAATATGATGGGCACCGTCAGATGCTGCACTCATATTCAGGCAGCAAATTAGCTGTTAGTGATGCGGGACAAGTGACTGATAAGCATCGTTTCGTAAAAACGCTGTTATAGCCTTTAGTATTTGGCCACGTTAAGCGGAGCTGTAAGCTTATAATCACGCGCTGTCGAGATTTAAGGATGATTTCGATTGCATCTGTATTAGGTGGATCTACAAACGTAACGATGTTTTAGTTTCAGCACAGTTAATACAACCTTATGGAAACGTGACACATTTCCACGACGGACTGTGCTCGGAGGCTCAGCTCAGAAGACCACCGTATCCAGGTGCCTCCGGCGAGTTGCCCGCAGTGTCCCGTGAGGGTGACGGCTGTGTAACGTTTTGCGTGTTAGTTACGGTGAGCAGCCCGATATTTGTGTAATAGGTATGTGAAAACGAGTCATAGGGAGGGTCATGCGTGTCCTAAGACGTTCTCCTGATGCAGCAAATGCACTAAATCGCTCGTGTGTGCCCGAAAAGTGCTATCCCAAAAAGCCTCGCTTACTGTCTCACCGTTTTGCCCTGTCATTACAAACGGTAGCCTGGCTGTTCGGACATGACAGCGCTGGTACCTTCGGCGGAAAGCGATCGGGGAGTCCGGCCAGGGGCTGGGGCGTCAAAGGCTTGATTTTCATTATAAATTCAGCTTGTCGGCGCATTTCGCGTATATATATACACAGACAGGGTTTCCACAAATGTGCACTTCGTACAGTGTTTCATTATCTCATAGCAAAATGTTATATGTTATTTAACCCGAAGTCATTTAACCTGGAGTTACTCTGTCATGGACATTCTATTAAACGATGCGTCACTTATTTCTTTTTGTGTTAGGCCTATCTAATGGAATTAAATCACCCAAATCACTTAGGTATAGGAGCTGGCCACTAGGGAGTTGATTGTGATGATTTGGGGATGGACGTGTAGCCCCAACAGGCCGATTTAATTTGGATTAATTCTCCACGACCACCGCCCCCC
>JAODUD010000062.1:34291776-34305957 GCA_026784285.1 Stomatorhinus walkeri
GAAATAATGAAGTTGTCCCCCGCCCCCTGCACCTCTGTACTGCACTGCTGAACCTGAAGTTGCGAATATATACAAGTATCAGGGTTGGGGCCATTCCGGAGTGCATTGATCAATTCCAGTCCAAATCAGGAATTGGAACTGGAGCTGGAACTTAAATCTCCCTGAAATTCGAATTCAACTCCAATTCTGTTCCCGGTAGTTTTTTTTCCAATTCCAGCCCCAGTTCCATTTCCTGATTTGGACTGGAATTGATCAATGCATTCCGGAATGGCTCCAACCCTGACAAGTATATATACTTAATGTTCCCTTGTTGTTTGGTATCTTAGTTGTTGTTTAATGCCTCTTGTTATAACGATAAATGTGTGATTGACGTGGTAAATACTCAATGTACGGCATGGTTTCGAAAAGCCACATCGCTTCCCTGGACCAGCAGCACCCCCAACGCCGATTAACGAGTCAGGTTACCAAATTCCCAACAGGTAAAATCACACGCTCATGCCCCCAAATACCTGCCTGTACGCTCCTACCGATCCAGACGGAAATCTGAGATTGGCAATGTAACGCCAAAGGGTTTTCAAAGGCACGCAAACTTGTAGATTTATTTATTTGTATAAAACGTTTTTGACCCTGTATGTGATCAGACAGTACATCTAATCTAAATTTGCTTTATTTTCCAGCTCCCGTCATCAACAGATTCATAAGACGTGCTTCCGGTAAGTGTGATTTGTGCTTCTTCGTATTTTAAGCGTATAGTATCGTGGATAACTAGATACACCAGGGCCGCGAGAACAAATTGGATTCCTATCAATTTATAAATCATAAGGAGCAACTCCCCCCTGTAGGGGGACTTTTAAATGTTTAGCATTTGATTTAAATGCATAAATCATACTGAAATTTGCAGCATGTTGTAAATATTCATATTGCCAGTAATGTAATTTCAATTTAATAAATGAGTATTGTGTCCTGTTCCCATTGAATGAGATTGTACTTTCATACTGAGATGTTTTGAAATCGTATAGTTCTACTTACGTATGGTGTTTTACTGTTCTCCTATTGAACATTGTTGCCATTAAGACTAGTTTTTTTTAATTAGACACTTGTGACGTCAGACACTTTTGGTCAGGGGAATTTTCCTTATAAGGAGGCATGGGGCGGGGCAAGGGCTGGTTGAACAATGCCAGACAATAGCAGTAATGACATATAAAGTGATTCTTGATGCAAAAAAATGAACAAACAGCACAAATTGAGGTGGGATAGTCAAGGATCAAAATATACATAAGCACTAGTAACTGGTGAGGACTATTAAGAAGACACGCCAATTTAATTAGGAGCCTGATGCCTCTTTACGTTCCCTGAATGTTCTTAAGTCGCACTTCTGCTCCTTGAATAGTCTTGTTGGGTTATTACTATGTTTATAACACACTGCTCCAGAACTGCTTACGCCGTACCTGGGCTTTCACTTGCGCCTCGCTGACTCCTCGACAGTGGGTTCGCAATGTACCATTCATCTTGTATGTCGCTTAGGACAAAAGTGTTCCTTAAATACGCTACATGGAAAATGTCGTAAACACACAAAAAAAACCAAAATCCCACTGCTTTCTTACAGGTGCGCAGACATTATCAGAAAAGTATCCACAGTTTATTTATTTATCAGATGCTTCAGACATTTTTCTTTTTTGAGAAAGCCGGGTCAGGCAGTTCCATGGGCAATGGGAAGGATAGAGGCTTTGCTGATGGGCTTTATGCTGGAACTACCTGCTGGCTGTGGGATGTGAACCGATGACCTTTAGATCACAGACACCATGTCCCAGTCTGCCGAGTTAGACCCCCCCAAACCCTAAAGCGATGTGGGGAGTGTTGACATATCAGGCCTTATGTGTCAAGCTTGAACTCCATGCCACCTTTTTGTGTTAAGGTTAGACCCTGTCGTTTTCCCGTACACCGCTACGTCACTCACAGTGTGGTAAAATGCCACTGGGGGCCAGGGGGGAGTGTTTACTGGATGAATGCACACCAAATTCCTGCCAGGTACCCAGAGGCCATGTGGCCACCCAAGGGTGACAGACAGAAGCTCATAAACGGGGTCAGAGAAAAGGTGTCCGGAGGAAGTGAATTCCAGCCATTTTAAGGAGAGTCAGTCTCACAAGGCAGAGCTGTTTTCCGCTGCAGATAATCACAGTCTTTAGAATCAGCCTCTCAGTCCGCTTGACCGCGAACACAACAACGCACGCGAGAAGGTTCTTCATTAAAAAATCAAGCAGGGCCAAGTCATTTTAGACTTCCAGGATGTTGGCTGCGTTGATGTGGGACAGCCTGCTCCTTCGGCCGGCCGCGGGGACTGTTGTGTCAGAAAAGTGAATTGCGCAACACTTTGTTACCCTAATGGAAAGTTCCAGAAGACTCCGTTCTAGGGAAAGGCATAAGTAGTAGGTGTTTTCAGGATGTGAATTTTGATTTATTGTGGGAAATGTAATACTTCAGGAAAATGTGTGCCAGGAATACACTTAAACCGAAGCAGGTACTGGTGGGTGGTTTGTTTACTTGTTTGTATGATTCGGCTTGATCTGTCCTTGCATGCATTAATTCATGGACCAGGAAGTCTAACTCAGCAGAATCACAGCTCTGAAACGAACAGCACTCAGCAAATTACTGGGCTACACTCACAAACATTGCGCGGCTTGTACACAACAACTCACACCTTTTGGAAACAACAGGCATTGCATTTGAAGCGGTTTCATGCTGTTTTGGGGATTTTCTAGTGCAGCTGCTGCTAACGGTGCCTTTTGGTGTCCCCTCCAGTATGGTGTTCTCCATCACGGCTGATGGCCGTTCAGAACATAACAGGTCTACGTGAGGCAGGCAAGACCGATGATTGTAGGGTAGGCAAGACACCAAACAGCGCGGCTGAAGGTGCCAGCATAGCAGGCTACCAAAATCTGGCCTTTTCCAAACCTAGGTTCAGTAGCGCTGGTGCTAAGGGTGCAACTGTACACCCTTGTCTGTTTTGTCAAAACAAAAACCGTATTATGTTAACAAATGTATCTCGCAAAGGTCTAGAGGCCACTTTATAATGTCTGATCCAAAAAGGCCTTCACTGATAGCTACTGATCACACAAAAGAACTCCAGTAAAGTCAACGGTCGTTGTGACTTCTGAGCTCAAGACGTCTTCCCTTATGTACCCCTAGGATGATCGGCAGATCAATATGACCTATATTCTACATTTGCCGGCCGGGCGGGGGGGGACATCATTGTTCTGACTCTATCCATAATTCCAGCACCAAACCAACAAGCACTGGATCAATCCATCTGCAGTCATCAAAAAATACATCCAAGGAACATGGAAAGTCATGTAGAGCAGCCACCTTGAATGAAATGTTGTTATGGTAGCGGTGTCACTGATATAGCGCCTTTCTTCCCCCCTTGTTGTATTTCATTTACCCTTCTGCTTGATCCGCATTAAATATCCCACGAATCCGCTCGCATTCGCGGAGCCCAGGAAGTGCGCTCACTCCAGGTGACGTGAAATGACATCAGACTAAGTGTCCCGTTGCAGATTTCGCCGAAATGACGGCTATGCTGCCCAGAGTGAGGGAATATTGATCTGAAACAAAGACCTTTTGCTGTAGTCATCACTATCTGTGATGCTATCTATCTATTCATAGCAGGCACAGACTTACTTAGCTTTCATCTGCCCTAAAGGGCTTTGCCTTTGGGCTGCAGTTCTGTGGACCATATGCCTAGAAAGGTTCCCTTCTATATTAACTTAGAGTTACATACATAGTGGACATCAAAGCACATCCTTCTAGTGTAGAACATTCCCACATGCAAACTCAACCCTGTATACTATAGACAGAATCCAATGAGCAGGAATCAGACCACTGATACGACCCTCCAATCAGCTGTAATCCACTGTAACAACCCAACCAACCAGATGTCATGTTACTACAAACCATCCAATCATTTGTATGCCACTGGCAGAATCAGCTCTAGAGGCATGAGTCCAATTGCAGCAGTGTTACCAATAGTCACTGCAGGAGAGCCACACGATTCACAGGAATCACACAACAGCCAAACTAATACAAAGACCTTTGCATCCAAGAAGAGTGCCTTAAGCACCAGTTAGGGGCTGTAGGACTAAGTTGCTCAATTGGCACCGACTATTTGAGTTTGGCTGTTTCTCTTCAGAACGTGGAAAGTCCCCCGTGGGTCCGTGGGGGCTCCACCCTCAGCTCGTGCATTTGATCCATCATCCTGACATGTTTGGGATGAATTCTGCTTTTATTTCCTTCCTGCTTTCTCTCAGACGGAGGTGTCACCGTTAGAAATTGTTTCTTGATAAAACGTCTGTTTTTCGGTCTTATTCCACATAAGTTTATAAAAGGCCAGAGCTGAGTATCTGCGCTGCTTAAACTCAATTCTTTTTATTCAATAAGATTACATTTTTCTTGACACTGTGTTCAGGCAAAGATACCTTATTTTAGTCACAAGCAGAACAGAGACGTATGTTTTAAATGATCTGTTTAAAATACTAGAGGTGAACATATTTCTTTCATAAGAGCACTATGATCTTAAGTTATCCAGAATGTAGTTATTTTAATTTCAATAAATGAACATCGATTGTGACTTAAAGGGGTGAAATCAGTGTTTACACATTTTCAATAATGACTGATACAGTTTTATTAAGGTAGTTATTTTCACTGCAAATGATGAGAAACTGTATATCTGCCTGTATGAACTACTGCAGAAATATGTTTCTCTAAAGGAATTGCATCACAATCAGTCTGAAAGCAAAAGCCTGGGAACCTTATGGCTACTTGAAATTATTAACAGAACCATACATTAGGAAAGGCCAGACATGCAGGAACCTCCAAACTTAGGAGAAGACAGGCCAGTTCTGGCAGAGGAATAGGAAGTAAATGATGGGGATGGTATTTCTGCGTAGAAGTGAAAATATTTATTACATGTCTGATTTTTAAGAAGTCAATGTGTCATCTTGGCGAGTCTTTTCACAGTTCTGTTTTGAGTATGGTTAAGTGTCTATTAACAGTAAGATTACAGGACAACGGAAGAGGTTTTCACCTGCAAAATCTCACTGTTCAAAGTACAATATATGGCATGTGTGCACACGTTAATCACTGCTGGAGAGCAAATCACCAGCGGAGCCATTCTGCTGAGTACAGTATGTGTGCATTTACAGTACAGTGCTGGTGCACCAATTAACTGGCCATTGAATAAGGTTCTGTTTAATGCAAACGGCATGCACGTACATGTCAGATAGACTCCATCAGGATATTTAGCCGAAATGCTGTGTAAGCCTTAAACCAAAACCTTGCTTTTGGCAAAGTCCCCTGCAAACCTGTTGGTGTTTCAGCTAAACCAGCATCCAGGGATGTCGTCTCCCACACACAGAAACTGGACTCACTCCTCTTCCCCTGGTTTGCAGTATGCAATTTGGACTCACTCCTCTCTCCCTGGTTACAGTATGCAAACTAGACTCACTCCTCTTTCCCTGGTTTGCAGTATGCAAACCGGACTCACTCCTATTTCCCTGGATTGTAGTATGCAAACTGGACTCACTCCCCTCTCCCTGCTTTGCAGTATGTGCCGAAGCATTCAACCCCGATGAGGACAATGACGACAAGGAGCCCAAGGTAGGAGCAGTGGCAAACGTGGCTGCATCACCCGGGAGGGGAGCGAATGTAAAATCCAGTGCAACTGCATGTGTTTCTATTTCCCTGGTTTACACCCCCGACAGAATTCCACCACTCTTGACGGTTAAAACACAAGTGTTTAGCAACTTTGGGTGTGAAACAGCACAGCTTCCAGATACTGCTTGGCTATTAAATGTGATGCAAGTTTAAATCTAATGGCCTATTTGCAGCATATTAGAAAAGGCATTAAATTGTTCTTATTCATTTCTATCTTTTCATGACTAAACCCACATTAAGCTACTTCAGTTGTTTTACAGACTAGTAAAAACAAGGTCTCGCAACCTCTTTCAGATCACTCACCCCAAAACAGATGAGCAGAGGCAAAGACTACAGGAAGCATGCAAAGACATCCTTCTGTTCAAGAACTTAGAGCCGGTAAGCTGAGCGTTGGGTCATGGTCCCCCTGAGGTTGCTATGGGGCCTGGTGCTTTCAGTAAGACATATGGCAGCCTTCCTGAGTGCCCCAGTCAGTGTACACACCGACTCTAAGCGTGGCTGCTGTTTTAATCTCAGCAGTCTCACAGAGGCAGACTAACTAGGTGCCTGTAGGTGGCCAATTTGTGCCAATGATCTAATTACCCAAATCAATTCAATTTTATATAGTGCCTTTCAGAACAGTCAGCCAAGGTGCTTTACATGTGTGTAATGCATTGCTGGATCATTTATACAGAGCTATTCAAAAACTGGGAAAAGGGAAGAACGAAACAAAACTAATGACAAGAGAGTAGAGGAACCAAAAAAGATCAATTGATCGATTGGCTTGATTGGCTGGCCGGCCAACCCCCCCCCCCCCCCCTTGCTTGCTTGGGCTTGCTAAGGGCAAGATAAACTGTGGTCAAGGTCAAAGCCAAAGTCCATCAGTGAGTCAGTTATCTGTGCGAGCCTCATGTAAATCGCCAGACATCCTGTAGTCAGTCCGTGGTTTAATTACTGTAGAACTACAGTCATGCTCCAAAGATGCATATCAGAAGTAGCTTTTATTTCCTGGGAAACAGGAACAGATGTCCCAACTACTGGATGCCATGTTTGAGAAGCTTGTAGAGGCTGGGGAACATATCATAGATCAGGATGATGACGGTGATAACTTCTACGTCATTGAAAGGTGGGACCATCAGAACTTCTCTGGTTTGACCAGTATATCTGTTTAAACTGGGCAGACACAAAAACATCAATGCTAGTCTTTATCGACCTTTAATAACAATTTTGTCTTCAATATTTATTGGTGGGATGGTGTGGCACGAAAAAGTGCTAAACCTCCCTGCTGCCTTTTTCAGGGGGACGTTTGATATCTTTGTGAAGGTCGACGGTGTGGAATGTTCCATGGGCTCATACGACAACCGTGGGAGTTTTGGGGAACTGGCACTCATGTACAACACGGGCAGGGCTGCCACCATCGTGGCCACCTCTGCTGGAGCCCTCTGGTGCCTGGTGAGTCTAAGGTCATTGCCTCACATGGTCAAAAACGGACATCTGACACCATAACATTCACATGATGCTGCTTCTTTAAGAACGATGCTAGAAACAGAATGAAGGAATGAAATATGAAATATGCAAGGTAGCACATTCCCTAAAGACGAATACAAGTCTAAATGTTGCCCGCATTGTCACTGAAACATAGAGACATGGAGGACAAGTTCCCTTTTTGGGACCCCATTCAAAATGTCACTTTTGAGACTTTTGTAAGGTTTCGAGACCATTTGTAAGGTTTTCTGCACCTTCATCAGTTGTTTCATAGTTTGTGCTGAACACAGTGGGCAGCGTAGCGTAGGCAGGTTTTCTTGTTAGAGACTTCCTCTCTTTGATTTTCTCTCTTTTCATGTCGTTACTGGGATATGATCGCTTTTGCATATAGCATCGTAAGTTAGCTAGCGTGGACAGTCAGAACAGCGGAGCTAACTAGCCGGTTAGCAGAACATGCTGCTTCAGCATCTCCTAAAGAAAGAACCTCATGGGACCCCATGCAAATATATAGCTTGAGTGGTGAACACCCATACCATACTACATGTGGATTTCACAATGCAGGACAGACTTACGTTCAGGAGGATCATCGTGAAGAACAACGCCAAGCGGCGGAAGACGTACGAGGCGTTCATCGAGACTCTTCCGCTCCTCAAGTCGTTGGAGGTCAGTGTGGCTGCCTATGCTCTTAAAACTCCATCCTGTATTTTACGAAAGCGGGGAGAAAAGCAAACACATGAAATGCTTGTCATTTATTTCCGACACAGCCGTCGGAGAGGATGAAGGTTGTTGATGTGCTGTCCACCAAAGTTTACAGCAGCGGAGAACAGATCATTTCTCAGGTTACGCTCACACATCCTGGCAACTTGGGCGCTCGCTCACATTGTGACGCCGTTGCATAATTTGCACCGATTGATGCCATGGACCCAGTTGGGCTCCTGAGCCTGCCAAGCGGCTGTAAATGCTAAGCTGTCAGCAAAAGTGCGAAATGTAACAGTTTGTGTCCTCATTCAGGGAGATACAGCTGATTGCTTCTACATTGTGGAGTCTGGACAAGTTAGAATAACCATGAAGAGGATCCAGGTAGGAATGACCTTAGCCTTGAATTGTGCTCGTTACTGTTTGATGTTTGGATGTACTACAGGTAGCATTTCCTCAGGGTCTGAAGAGTATTTTGTGGAGGATTTGGTACACAGTACCTAAAATGAAACCCTTGAATTTGCAGCTAAAGGTTTTCTGTCTTTTCGGTTACAGATTATGCTCAGGTAAGACTGCTTGCAGCTTGTGCGGTTAACACACTGTGTTCTATCACATGATGATTTTATGGCTATCCGACATCTTCCAGTCAAAGAAGGACCTTGAAAACGGAGAAGTGGACATTGCCAAATGCGTCAGAGGACAGTACTTCGGGGAACTGGCGTTGGTCACCAACAAGCCCCGGGCAGCCTCAGCATACGCTGTAGACAATGTGAAATGCTTAGGTACTGACACATCAATCTGTTTTCAAAAGGTTATAATGCAAGACGTTGCCTCTGGTTCATCTTAATACACTCCTTACATCCTCGCCTTGTCTTCCGAAAGCGTGTGCCTTGTGCCTTTATGCCTTAGCATTGTGTGTCTTTGATTTTCACAGTGATGGATATCAAGGCCTTTGAGAGGCTGCTTGGCCCCTGCATGGACATCATGAAGAGGAACATAGCAAATTACGAGGAGCAGCTCGTCACCTTGTTTGGAAGCCAAACGGACACTGAGGACGAAAACCTATGAGTGCCACCGCCACAGACGGAAACCGAGGAACCACCGCTAGCAAGGAAGACGAGCGGTGACGTTCCTGTAACCAAGGATTCTCCTGTTGTCATCTTCGGATGTACAAAATCCAAAACAAACAATAAATAATTTGAGGCATTGCAGCCATATTATATTGGCGTACTTCCAGACGGGAAGAGAGAATGCTTTAATGGAGGTTCACTGCTGCAATGATCTCCTGTGAGTTCCTGCGTGATGTGGCATCAAAACAGTGTCAATGCAACTCCGCAGTGTTACTCTTTTCCACCTATAGTCATCTTTTGCCCTTATTTACCTCACTGATTTAGTAACACTACTTAAATCCACTCCTATTCAATACCGACAGTGTTAAAAAAACTGACAAATACTGTTAAATCTTGTTAATGTCCTGTTGATTCTATTTTAACATTTCATTAAAAAAAGAAAAAAGAACAACTTTCCTTCACATAAAACCACAAAGGTAGATTTATACACTTAACAAGCCATCTTTGACGCCACGTGAGACTTAATATTCATTATATAATAGCATATTACATAACTTGCTCATGTAATTTAAGACATGCCTTGAGTTATTTTTCATGCCTCTAGACTGTTTGGTGCGATTTTTACTGCCTGTGGCGTACTTGATGGCTGTGTGACACATCACAGTTGCCTGAGACACGACGAGGCTTCCTATTGTTTCTCTGGCAAGAGTATGCTTTTGATATAATTACCTCTGTGACTGTTCAACATAAAATTGGCATAATCGCAAAAACAGAAACGTGCACTTTTTTTACACCGCATTTTAGCTTTAGCGGCAGCTTACACGGTGGAGATTTGCCCATCCATGCACGCTATACTTGAATTTTTAATTATCCTCAGTTCATTTAGTATGCATTTTAAGTAAACATTTAAAACGTGCTTACAAGGTCCGTGGCTTTACCTCACAGTTAATTTGCCTTTTCGTATCAGGTTCTCTTAAATGTATGTTTAGTGGAGAAACCGGCAACTCACATCCATTTAACAGCCCCATAACGAAGTGTAGCGATCCCTTGAATGTCATTTACTGGGTTATTATTGCCTACCTCTGCGAACTGATACCAACACCTTTGTTGCTGTCACTGTTCACGCAAACTCCTTTCTGGACAAGCATCTGTAATCCATTGCTTTATTATGTAACTATATTATTTAATGTTTAGAGTGTAACCTATTTAAACAGTATTGAATGATTAATGATTATCTTCCTTTTAAAGTTGACTACCCCTATTTCTATATATGGAATATTGTAAATCCCATGATTCCAGATTGTGTTAGCAGCGCTTTCCCCTGTGATCTTTAAAGGTCTAAAGACTTGAGTGCCGGGATATTTTCAATATTATACCGTTTGATTATATTGAATTTTCATTACAATAAAATACGGTTTTCTAATAAAAACGCTCGTGATCCTATATTTCATAGCCTAAATCAGTTGAATCTCTTAATTGATCTGAAGCACTGACCACTTATAACACATGCAAACAAAAATGGGAAAAAACACAATAACTAAAAACACGAACATGGTCGAGGTAACCCTTAACAGATCGTTGTTTGTGTAATTTCCGAATGTGGCGTAATACCTGCAGTCAATTTCATATTTGGGGTCTTTAATAAAATATTAATCTGGGGGAGGGGCTTAGCCTTTTGACCGTTTAACGGCAAAGGACCGATGACTGACATAGAACGAAGCCAATGAACGAGAAGAAAAACAAACACCTCCAACGGCATCATGCCGCTTAGCCAATCGCTGGAAAGCACTCCTGTATATTGACATTTGACAAAACCAATAAGTTTTCCGGTTTGCAGAAATTGTCTCCTCCCTTTGAGAGAATGTCACAGATTCTGTAATGGCGACGGGTTTGGTAAGTAACTAGGAAAGTTAGAAACAAACAGAAACAAAACGATACAACTAAAAGAAACGAACTCTTATATAAGCAGTGGACTTGTGTCAGATAAAACCGGAAGACTGACACTGATTGCATCGACTGTCATTGGTGACGCTTGCCATAATGTCATTTTAAGATTTAAGTTTGTGTTTTTTTGTGCTTCGTAATGTTAATGGTTTTAAAGAAACTCACCATCGCTTATAATTCGTACGCAGCTGACACTTTTTGAAAGTATTGTATCCCGTTCATTCATTTACCATTGTGTTTGACGTAGACCGTCAGCTTCATTGTGCGTGTTTGTTGTCTTACTCGTTTAAAAACTACATGTTTTTAAAGTTTTGTTTTGTTGTGCGTCCTCGGTTAACAAAACGATTACGCGTCTTTCAATATCGGGAGAACTTCGCAGTTAATTGATCGCCAGTCTTTTGTCAAAAGAGCTTGTCACTGATATTTTTATGTAATAAAACTGGAAATAATTGGAACTGAACACGTACTTAATGAAAACAGATGTTGCGTCCGAATTCATTTATAATATAGTAAACGAATAAAACCTTTTCCAAAAATAAAACTTTCACAACAAAAGACGCACGCTCATTAATATCGTGTCATTAATCGTGTGCGGTTCGCCCGTCGACACTTTATTGTATAAAAGAGACGACGGACTGTATCGTCATTGACTAGCTTTTGTTACGCAGTGTTGAATGAATGACCTGAGGGGCGCATGCGCAAGCCTCGCGTTTATAAACAGGTTCGCGTACTGAGTCACGTGATGGCCTCTGCCTGCCATAAGGTGGTCTTCAATTTTTAATATGCATCATTAAACACAAACTCAACAAATTAAACACAAAATCATCGTAATGTGCCCTGTCAGTTGTTTGTGGACAAGTATATATTTTTGACAGGGTCAGAAACTTTTCAACAATGTATTATCCATTGCTGAAGTTTACATGTGAGACGGCCATTCCTCCCGTTGTTTACTCTAACATTATGTAACCCCCAACCCATACGAATGACCTTTCTGGCGCCGGGATTGACTGTTTATGTAATCGCTCACTATACTGGCATGGCCTCACATTACTGCCTGCCCTTGTCTGACATGGCTGCTGGCTAGGACAGAGGTTTTTCTGTGGTTGCTGCCAACAACTACGGGCTGTTGTTGCAGTCACGGTGCAATATGGTGTGGGAGGTGAAGCCCCAACAGGTTCCCGACAGAAGAGAGCGACCCCAGCTGGTGAAAGTGCAGGACGGCATAAGGACAGACATGCCAGAGTGCAGAGGGGACCTGCAGCGCTCTCCTGGGCAAGAGGAGTGTGGTAAATATTGGAAGACACACACTCAGCTGGTCACACAGGGACAACTGTAGTCAGATAACCAATCAGCTGACTGAACATGGGTGGGCTTAGAAGTATCTTAAAGACACAGGTCCCAATTTTGTAATCTCAAATTCCTGGACATCCTGCACCTTGGTGGTGCACTTTCCTGTTCCTCTCAGATGATCTGCCGGACCTAAAGGAGGTCCAGGAAAACAGAGAATCACCAGAGGTGTTCCAGATCGCAGCGGGAGTGTCCCACCACGAGCAGCAGTGGGATGCCCCCAATGCCGGCTGGCTGACGGAGCTAGCTAACATTGCCACGAGCCCCCAGAGCCCCCTTCTGCAGGGCCCCACCTGCGAAAGGTCAGCGCACTCTTCATCTGATCCTGTCCCTTTTTGAAGAAACCCTGGGAAAGGTTTCCCTACAATCCCCGAACCCCTCGTCCGGCATGCTGTCAAGTCCCCTCCACGTCTAGCATTCTCACTTTAGGTCTTTATTTACATTTAATTAGCAGAAGCCTTCATCCAAAGAAAAGTGCAGTTGTGAGCCCAGGAGCGGTTGGGGATAAGAGCCTTACTGAAGGGTCCCAATATTGAGATCAGTCTGCCAAGCAAAGCATTTGAGCTGCAGATCCTCCAATCACAGGCACAGAGGCTCAGCTCAGAGAGCGAAGACACTCGAGAGTTAAATCAGAATCAGAGAGGCGGGGCAGCTCTGTCAGGCACAGAGCAGGGTGGATGCTGAATAAGCCGCTCTGTACTTTAGTTTATTAGTTATCGTATATATTTATAATCACAATCTTGGTCATCATTACATTTGAAACGCCATCCTGAATACAGCCAGACACGATGTAAGTTCCTTCACTCTTACGGCCCAGTCCTCCAAATCCCTAACTCAACTGCTCCACCCTCCCTCTTGTGTCAAAGCAGATCCTCCTCTGTCCACATCTTCAGCACCTGCAACAGTTTACATTCCTACGCTCGCATGCCCCCAGCCCCCAGCAGCATGCTGAGGTCGTCCCGGACCCAACGGAAGTCACGGATGCGAACCCGGGTATAATCTCTGACCCTGCCACAGCGACCGGCCTGACCAGCACGTATGACAGACCCTAAAGTGATCCATATGGCTGCCTGATCTTGTACCATTTCTGTACTGACCAGGCGAGCGGTGTGAGGGACCCTGGGGCTTCCTGTAGCCCATTGCCTTCATGTGACAATGACATGGGCTGGTCCCATTCCTGGCCTTCTACCGCTTGGCACTGTTTTCTGAAAGGTAGGTGCCTCATTCTGTCTGGCGAATTGAGTACTCACTCTAAGTTTCCCCCCTACCTCTAATTTGTGCAAAATTCAGCAGTCATTTGATGAAACTCTAAGCTGTCTTTCTGCAGAAGCCACTCTCTGTGCCATAAACTGGTAGCTTTAATGTCTAATTTACCACCTAATATTTAACATGAAGGAATTAGGTCCCCCTGCTGATGACACAAGGGTATGACACTTCCCTTTGCATTCAAGCATGTAGCAGCTGAGAATTTCCAAGGGGGGTATGATCGCATTGGTCGGGAATAGGGCAGGAGTGGTGGGGGATGCAGAGGCCTTGTTTTCAGTCAGTAGCATTTAGAAAAGGAGGGATTAACCTGAGGGTGGTGTGGGCGAGTGTCCTCCCCAGGCACACGACTCTACTTCCACAAGGGTCCTGGTGCGGGGTGGCAGGTTGCTGAGGACCTGGGGAGCCAGAGAGAGGAGCCGGGTACTGAGGGGGACTGCAGGAAGGTACTGCCTTCGAGGAAGAGGAGAAAGAACAATAAAGCTTCAACGACTCAGAGGAAAACCGACTTTAAGATCGTTTTACCCGCATTCCCTAAATGGTCCAAATGCCGTCTTACACATCTACTCCATTTCTGATTGAGGGAAATGATTTCATATGTTGCACATTTGAGTCCCTATGGGGGAACTGAGAGCCATTATGAACGTATCCATCTTAAGCAGAGCTCGGATGTTTCAAATGCCAACCC
>JAODUD010000062.1:34306057-34316800 GCA_026784285.1 Stomatorhinus walkeri
AACACTTTGGACACGTCAAAGCATAAAAGTTAAACAATCTAATTAAACATCGGGGCAATGTTCTGTATCAGTGAGCTCTGAAAGTAAGTTCTAGAATGGTCTCGGGGCAGGAGTCTTGCTCAGGAATTGCTCGGTGGTTTCCATCCATTTTTGGTACTGGGGCAGTAACCCTGGGGTGAGGGGGTGCAAGATGTCCCTCTCAGCTCTTACCTGTTCCGCGCTTTGTCTTTGTACCCCTGGCCAGCATCTCTTTGTCTGGGTGTTGCTCTGCAGAGCTACGGTCCTGAAGGCCTGAAGCTTGTGGCCCAGGAGGAGACAGTGTCTTTCGGCCACTCAGTCCTGAAATTGACCTTTGACCCCGGCTCGCCAGAGGACGGCCTCTTGACTGCGGAATGCCGACTGGACCACCCCTTCTACGTCAGAAGTAAAGGTAACAGCAATGTTAATTCTAAAACTATTCAAGTAATAAAGGACTTTAGACCATCCACCAAATCTGTACCCTTGCTAGTTACAGATAGTTAGGGACCCATTATTTTCACAAAATGGCCGACTCCCTTTAATTGTCTGTATTGACACTGGCAAAGCCCCTCACAGCAACTGGACATATGTATTTGGTTTTTACTTAGTTTTCACTTCTAGTCTATTTGGCTGTAAATGCTGGCACATGAAGACTCACATCCCACGGCTCGCCCGCCGCGGCATCCCTGCTCAGCCCCTCCCTCCCCCTTCCCCACAGGTTGGTCCTCCTTCTACCCGAGTCTCACCGCGGTACGGCATGGCATCCCCTGCTACCAGCTGCGCCTGGGAGACCTGTGCCTGCAGCCTGGGCACCCAGATGCTGTCAACGGCGATGACTCCATCGTCTTCGACACCTTCAAGAGGTGGGTGGCCTAGGGCTTGGGTTCGGGGTCACGCTAGAGGGGTCCCACGTCTTCCCAGAGAAGATGGTGCCCAATTCTCCTTGCATTGTGGTTGTGTGTATGGGTCTGGACGGTCTGGGGTTCCCCAAGGATTGGATTGGGAAGCACTGCTTTGGGTTAAAGACCTTGTACATGAGCTGGGCAGCACATGATGTAAAGCCTTCCCCTACCTGCCCGTCTTCCAGTTACGCTTTCACTCCTCTGGATTCGTCGGCTGTATATGTGCTGAGCAGTATGGCCCGCCTGCGCCGAGCCTCACCATCCAGTGAGGGCGCCATCACTCCTCTTGCTAGTGAAATGGAGCAGAGCTCAGAGTCTCCCAGCGCATCACCGTCCGCTACCAAGGGCCACAGCTCAGGGATGGTCAGCAGGGCCACGCCCACCAAATGCAAGCGGCCAATGAATGCCTTCATGCTGTTTGCCAAGAAGTACAGAGTGGAATACACCCAGATGCACCCAGGGAAAGACAACAGGTTTGTTTCCCAGAATCAGTTTCGGCTTTTTGTCTAAGTGGCACATGCAGTCTTGCTTCAGGGCACGTATCCTAATGAACTTTAAAGGACCATCCCAGACACCTTTCCACTGGTGTCACATGACCGCCAGGATCCCAAGTGAACGTATCTTCTCACACGCAATCAGAACATTCTAGGGGGGTGACAAGTGCAAAATCTGCCCGTAGAGCCATCAGCGTGATCCTAGGCGACAAGTGGAGGAAGATGAAGAATGAGGAGAGGAAGATGTACATCATGGAGGCCAAAGCACTAGCGGAGGAGCAGAGGCGTCTCAACCCTGACTGCTGGAAGCGGAGGAGAACAAGTTCGGTAGGAAGCATGTAACCCAGGCCACGCCCACACCAGCCAATCAGTGCCCTTGTTACTATGGCCAGCAACTATACAGGGCATCTGACATTTATATCTTTTATACCAGTATGGTCAATAAACCTGTCCTCAGATTCTGATCCAGAGTCAGCGGGGCTGAACAGACATTTCCTGCCTCTCTCGTTGCAGGGTTCACAGCACAACTAAGTGCGGTCTCTGCGGACAGAGCTTTCTGGAATGGTCCGGACTCTCCTGTGATGCTGAGCACGCTTTCATATAACATCACTGATACTTTTCAGGAAAATGTGAAACAGATTTTCCAATTTTAATCCCATAATGTAATCTTGCTTTGAATATTTGTACATTTTAATGACCGAAATGCCTTAATCATCCAAAGCCAGTTTTCCTTCAGGTAATTTACTATTCTAGGGCTGAACCATTAGAGTTTTACGGCACTCAGCGATAGAGGGACATTTCCTTTGGAGGGTAAAAAGGAGGAATGCTTTAGCAAAAATATCAGACAGATGGGTATGATTCTCAAATATGGAATATCCTTCTTATGGTCATCTGCAAGAAAGGCAGGGATGGGACGTAGCTTTTAACGTTAATCTGCGGGAAAGGCAGGGATGGGACGTAGCTTTTAACGTTAATCTGCGGGAAAGGCAGGGATGGGACGTAGCTTTTAACGTTAATCTGAAGTAAAAGCGGGGAAATCACATTGCTTTAAATATTAGAAAATATTAGGAAATGCTATTTTTAACATTAATCAGCAAGAATTTTAACCAGCAGGAAAATGAGGAAATGGCACAGCTTCTAACGATAATATGCAAGAAAGGTGGAAAATGGCAAAGCTTTTAACATGAATTTCCAGGAAACCTGGGAAATTTACACAGCCTCTACCATTCATCGCAAGGGACATAGCTTTTAAGGTTGGGGAAGGAATGTAGATGATGCTGTGTCTGATGCCGTCACTGTGTTTGACCTAAGGAGGTATCATATACCAACGTGAGCAGAATCACGCCACTGCCCTGAGCGCTTCACTGCCCACCCAGTCACTTACGCACTTTATAGACACACATGCTGTCGATGATTTGTATCATACACCATCAAAGCTGTACGAGAGACATGACAAGGCCGGCTAGATCGTTTGCATCATGTGTCCTGAGTTTTTTTTTTAATGTTTTGTCAGTAATATCATTATAAATAAAACTAAATGTCGTCTGTGTCTCTCTGTGTTCCTGGTCATTTGTTACAAGAGGAAGGATCAATATTTAACACTTTGGTTTCTCCTTGAACCACATGGGAATGCCCGGCTCGGTGCCTTAATGCCTTTGAGTGAGAGCGGACATGCTGGTCCATCACAGAACCCTGGCAGAGCCACCCTGCTGACGGTTTCAAAAGGATGATTTGATCCCATCAATCCACTCCATCTCCATGATACTCTTCACCCCTCCATGTCCACCCAAGCAGGATTAGGGTAAAAAATACAATAATAGTGTAAGAGAAGATAAGTTTTTTCAGTTATTTAATTCAAAATCAGTTTTCCCAGAATGCACCTGACCACAAGTCTGCATACTTAAATAAAGAACCAAGGTAATATTACTACTCTTAGATAATCAAACAATGAATATAGTATAGAATTTTCATTAAAGACCCTCTTTAGAAAAATCAAGAGCTTCCATCAAAATGAGCAGGTTTTAAAAACAAAATTGAAAACTAATACAGACTACTTTTCTAGCAATGCATGTTACATTATAAAGTCAGAGGAGTTTAAGAGTAAGCCAAAGAATTGTTAAATATTCATCCATTTACCGTACACATTCATGTGATATGTCACTGTAGCTTTCAGTTCTCACTGTTACAGTTCATTATGTTCCCTTCCAGCTGGGGGAGCACTTGACCCAGGAAATGTTCCCACAGCAGTTCGCACCTACACATTCGTAGCAGCCTTCTGCAGCAGCTGCAGCATTATGGGATACACAGGGGCGAACTCCTTGCCCTGTCGCGCCCTGACGTCCTGCACATAGGCCTCCAGTGCCGCCCTGTGGAGACCAGATGCACATGCACTGTTCAGCGCAATGGCTTTAACAAACACCTCACACAAACAAACTTGCAAGGTGCCACAGAAAAATCGAATCAATACTAGACACGAGAGGCTATACGTAGGGTTTTTGTCATTTAAATTTTATTTCTCTAAAATCTGCCAATTTGCTGTAAGAAATCTTCAACCAAGCGGCCATGTTAAGTGGTCTGTGTCCCGCAGCTGAATGCCGTCCTCTCAGGCCATCACACATACTGCACCTTATCAGTGTGACCCGGTCCTTCTCTGAGGGGTGATCATCCAGCCACTGGGAGTAGCGCGCTATGGACCACTCTGCCCTCTAGTGGAGACAAGAACGCCTGTCAGAGGGGCTCATTGTAGAATGATGTTATGACAGAGCCAGAGTTTGTCCAAATGTGGATTTTAACTTCGATGCAGCGATGCAGATCTTGGGCAATTAGAGGTATATGTAACTGCTCAAGTATGAATACACAAGTATGACACTA
This sequence comes from Stomatorhinus walkeri, assembly GCA_026784285.1. Classification (NCBI taxonomy): domain Eukaryota; kingdom Metazoa; phylum Chordata; class Actinopteri; order Osteoglossiformes; family Mormyridae; genus Stomatorhinus; species Stomatorhinus walkeri. The sequence goes on from JAODUD010000062.1 coordinate 34,310,343, forward strand.
GGGGGGCAACGCTGCAGATCGGCCTCCCCATGACATACCTGGTGGGGGGACTTGAGTTCTGGGGGGGCCCGGGTGAACAGGAAGTGCAGCATAGTGCTGTAGGGGATGAGATCGCCTACAGTTTGGCTGCCAGCGATCAGCTCGCTGGTCTGGAAGAGCAGCGGCCTGCGGGGCGGTAAGCGGCCGCGTGTCAGCAAGGGAGAAGATGGCTGGGTCAGCTCCACCCCCCCATGGTGTAAAGAGGCAGTGCCAATCAGAGGCCCTCTACGTCGATCCAAGGTGCATCCCCCATAGCCCCCACATAGCGGTCAGTGATGTTACAACAAAGTCACAGGGAAAATGTGTTCCACCCCCCTCAGCTGCCTGATGTGTGTCAGAGGGTGGTCAAATGCTCGGCCTCGTGTTAGATGATGTAGGGACTCATTTTGCACACATGAGGGCAGAATTTCATAAGCCAGAAGAGGCACCATGAAAAGCTTTATGGATGAGAGAAAACCGCAGTTACAGCAGGAGAAACTGCCCTCCAGATACAGTATTAAAAAAGTATGGGGGGGGGGGGGGACAGGCACCAGTATTCACTAAGGTGTAAAACAGGGTAAGAACCAAAAAAAAGGGAATGGGCCACAGGAAAAAATATCCGTGTACGGCACCTCCTGCAGATTGTGATTAAAGGGGTCAGGGATGATGGCTGAATAGCCATAGGGGTGAAAGGTCAAACTGCAGGGTTGCTTGGTGACTGCTCACCTGAAGGAACGCAACAGCCGATAGGGTTTCCCCAGGTCCGACACGCGCCTGCAGAGCGGAGCCACAGCGAGCTCCATCTGAAACACAGAAATGCATTTAGTGAGCTGGTACAGGGTAGAGGGCACCTCCTTCCGGCCGGCGGTGCGCCCCCCACCCTGCACCTGCGCAAAGTCGGCCGCCAACCGCATCTTGCCCCCCTCCCCCAGGGGGCGAAGCAGGCTGCCGTGCCGCACGAAGAGCTCGATGGCGCGCTGGGCGATGGCCTCTGTGTTGTCGTAGATGAAGTCCAGGCACTGGAAGTGGCAGAAGTAGTCGCTCATGACACGCGAGATGAAGCCCTGCAGCTCCTTCATGTAGAGTGAGCAGGGCACGTCGGGCTTGCTGGAGGCAGGTAGGGACCTGGGACATGACAGGGAGAGCGTTCTCATTGGCCAGACGCAGGGGCAGGCCTAAAACAGTACTAAGAGCATATTCCTATTGGCCAGATGAGGGGAGGACTTAGAATTGAACACAAGCAGTACATTCTCATTGGCCGGACAGGGGGGAGGGACTTCAAAATGAACAGAAGCAACATTCTCTCAGCCAGAGGGGCGTGGGCTTTAAGGGCACACAGGCACTGGCAACTGTCATCCCAAAGTGCAGCCAGAGATTTGCCCTTGCCTTAGCTTTCATGGCATGCTGCTTCCAACACACGGCACGCCCCTACTCAAACACAGGGCAAACGCACGTCCCCTGAAACACAGGGCACGCCCACTCAAGCGCAGGGCACGCCCACACAAACGCAGGGCACGCCCACCCAAGCGCAGGGCACGCCCACTCAAGCGCAGGGCACGCCCACCCAAGCGCAGGGCACGCCCACCCAAGCGCAGGGCACGCCCACTCAAACGCACACCAAGACAGAGCAGGACAGCTCACCCAGAGAAGTCCTCCTGATGCATAGTAATGATGATGGCCTCCACGGAATCGCTGACGGACTGGAGCAGAGGTTGGACTGCCCCGCCCATCAGGGCCTGGACCTCCTTTAACATGGGGAGAGGGACCGACTGAGGAACAGCACTGGGGCGATTTCAGTTCAGCTCTCCCAGCCCCAGAACCCAGCTTCACCACCAACGCTAGGCCACAGGGATCTTATGCATGATGTATTCAAGTGTTAGTGATAAATCGTGACAAATTCTATAGGGTCTTACGTAGCATCATACATAATAATTACAGATACACTATAACAACTAATTCTCAGTCATCAGTAATTTTCACAGATGAGGGATTATTTCAGAGTGATTATCCCCGTGTGAGGACAGACAGACACCTGCAGAGCCACAGACAGGGACTGCTCCGCAGCTGGTGGAAAGGAACTCAGTCCGGACACCACCTGCAAAACAAGGACAGGTGACTGGGGTCAACGGTCGACACGCCAGAGAAGATGCAATGACGGAGGGAAGGATATGAAGGAGCACGCAGCATGAGTTAACGCCACCCCCCAGCAGGAATAGTGCCTCAGCACACAGGCCAGTGTGAGTCAGGGTAAGCGGGAGGAGGCCTACCTTCTCCACAGCCTGATGCAGCCGGTACAGGGAGTTCACCACTGCCACGTTCTGCCGCTGGCCTTCAGTCAGAGGCCCGATCACTTGGCTGGCATCGCCCTGTGTACAGAGCTGCGGCAGGTCGGGGGGGCGGAGTGCGACAGAGAAGAGGAACAATAAAGGAGGGCCAGTGAAAGGGGCACAGCCGCGTCATCTTTCGCATCATGACCTGCAGGGACTCACCAGCTGCTCTGACTTCACGCAGAAGAGCTGGATGGTCTTGGCGACATTCCTGGCCACGGCGAGAGTCAGGCTGGGGTCCACGACTGCCACGTTCAGCTCACTGCATGGGAGGGGTTACAGCGTGTCATGGGACAGTGCCATGTGACCAACCACAGTGAAATTAAATGGATGCTGCGGCAGCAGTTATCAGAATCACAAATCTGTAAAAATACCTATTACCTGTAAAATACCTATTAGCCATATGTGTAATTGAGTTTCTCATTCAGGCAATTATTTCACTTGGTTAAAGAGTTGCAGTAAATATTCATGGCAAAGCAGTTTAGACGAGTAACGGGGGCAAAGGACCAAATCCCTAAATCCCCTTTTCTGAATGTTACCAAAGTAGCGCTTAAAAAAATCCAACTGGGTTGGAAATGGATGAATTTGGGTCCCTCTGCAAGCGCCGCCTCTTTGGGCCACTAACGGGGCACAGAACACGCTAACGGGGCACAGAACACACTGGAACCTCCCAGCCTCATTTCACTGCCCAACCAAAGCTGCGCTCCCAGCACACCCTGACCCCCCCCCCCCCCCCCCCCATACCTGGCTATGGTCTTGATGATGCTCTCCAGCTCATCACTGGAGGGGGGGTTGCGCCCCCCCTGCGGGAACACAAGGTTGATGGGGTCAAAGAGGCGGGAGAGAGACTTGGACAGGTAAGCTGCTTCATAGGGCTGCAGGGAATCCTTCAGGGCTTTTTCAGGGCTGGGGGGGTATAAAGGTGTGTGTATATATACAGAGAGAGAGAGAGAGAGATATTGAGACAGATGGGAGGAGAGAGAAGGAGAGAGGGGGGAGGGGGGGGGAGAGAAAAGGAGAAGCCTTCAACAAACAGACTTAACTCCCCACAGCTAAATCTGTCAGCAGCAGGAACCAGGAACTTTCATAGAGTTACCTACCTATTTTAAACTTCAAGAACAAAAGCCTGTTAATACTCTCAAATCTGACTGCTGCAGAAATCATCTGGCCGCGGGTGATAGGAGACGCCCAGCACACTTCAGCAGGAACCCACCCAGCGGGCAAGCGACGAATAAGCGGTGAGATTTACACAGACACACGTGACGGCTGGAAAGAGTCTGGCTGAAGTCCGCGATTACAGTCACTATGGGATTATTAAGACTCCCAGTTGGCTGCAGACTAAAACAAAATACGTTTTAAAATCTGCTGAAACGCCACATACCTGCCTATGTCCGTGTGTACCACAAATGCATAATAAGCTGTTAGTTTTAGTTAAATACTCATCCATACAACACCTGTACCACGCTTCATGAACGTGACTTAAAATCAGCTATGCTCGACAGCGCCCACCCCAAGGCCTGGCCTCAAAGACTCCGTGGCCTCTTGCGTTGCCGACTGCAGGACGATTGTAAACGGCTCCTCATTATCTGGAATGACTGACTGGAATTTCACTAATTAAGCAGAATATCCACACGGGGCTTCATGCCTTATAAATACAACAGAAAATCCATAGTAGAATCCCTAAAAGGTTCAACAGCGGAGACCCTTCCTGGGATTCGAACCAGCGACCGTCAGGCCATAGGCCACTGCTCCCCACTGTGCCCGGCTTACTCATAGTCCTTCTTGGCCTGCATGAAGACATCCTGAGGCTCCAGGTCCACCACGTGCAGCTCAGCCGGCTGGTCCAGGCCCCCACCGCTCGTCAGCGCCCCCTGGATGCTGGCACTGTACTGCTGCAGCCGCTTCCACAGCTCATTGTAGAGGCGCAGGAGTTTGGGGTATTCGCCCTCCAAGGCCTGCTTCAGGAAGGACGAAGCTGGGGTGGGGTGGAGTGGGGTGGGGCGTGGGTCAGACCACCTACGACACTCCGTTCACCAAACAGCCAGGTGTGTAGCGACAGAAGCGCGGTCAGGGGGTGGGGGGCTTTGTCGGAAACCTAACACCCTGCAGATGCTTATTTTCATAACACGACACCGTTAACGTCATTAAGAGGAGGCCGTCGCCACATATTTGTCAAATTCAGGGTCAGCTGGGTGGTCACAGAACTCCCTTAAAAGGAGCCGCGCTTCACATGTGTATCCAAAAAGGGTGTCAAACGGCACCGCAAGGCAGCCGGTGCTCCCTGAATTCGGAGGAGCGTCACACTGTCACACGCGAACTCGGCACTTTAGCTACAGACAAACAGCCGGATGCATGGTGACAGGGTTAGAAATGTGGTCTGGAGAGAAGTGTCACAATAAACAATAATGAGAGGGCAATCAGCTGCTGTAATACAACAGGGGAAGGACTGGCGAGGAATGGGACAGTCAGACACTCCCCACAAAAGGATCGATCGGAGTGGCTGTGGGCCTCGTGCATGCTGGGAACAGCCAGGCATTCAAACCCAGAGCAAAGAACTGGGGAATAGCAGGAGGAAAAGGTCTGCTCCAGCAGGGCCCCACCATTCTGAAAAGTGACTGGCTGGGGGTTTTTGTGTAGCCATTTCCCCCTGCGAACACCAGGGGGCGACACTCAAGGATCGGTAGGCCTCACCAGAGGAAGCCTTCTGGAACTCTGTGGACAGGATCTGCGTGACGGCATTCCAAAAGGTGTGCATGATGTCTGTCTGGCCGTCCTGCGGGACGAGAGAGAGAGTTTTACACGATGTGTTATTAGATAGAGACAGAATCAGGACGAATCACTAACAAACCTACACTTAATGGCTGATATAAAAACGAATGCACCCCCCCCCCAACCAATCTGCACAGACACACCCCAGAAGCCTGGGGGCATGTTCTGGATCTTGATGATTGCATGGCATCAAAGTTCAGGTCTTCATAACGCTTTTTACCATGGTCTTGTGTGAAGCATCTTTCTAAGCCACTCATCATATAAGCAGACAAAGTGAAGGAAACATTTCTTAAGTCATTTCCTGGACACAGGGTGTCAGGGGACTGAAGACTGCTAGGACACCACAGCCACACGCTGAGGCTTCTGGGAACTAAGGCAGGGATACACCTCGGAGCAGAAAACGAGATTCTGAAGACCACCTTCCCCTCGTAGGCTGCAGACGTCCAACATGGGACACTCAATGTTGCCCCCCCCCCGTCGCCACTTTCAGGATTACACATGTCAAATTAATGGTCTGGGTAATAACCCCTGACTGTTTCTAGAGCCTGTAAAATGCACCACAGGTCAGACAGCGTGTTATAGCATTGAAGGTGGCTGCACGTGGACCCAGGGAGGTTCACCTTGATGATCTCGTCTATGAAGCAGACGTGGGTGACCGGGTCCCTCTTCTTGGTCAGAACCTTCTGGAGGTGTTGCACCTGTAAATGCAAAAAAACCCCAAAACGTCAGTCTTGCCACAGGCTGACCTGCAATCCCACAACCCGCAGCAGAGTGGTGAACAGGAACCCACAGAATGGACTCCAGGACACGGTACCTGACCACAGGCCGCGCAGATCTGGTCCAGAAGCTTCTCCAGGTTGGTCCAGAGGGCGGCCCTGAACACGGCCGTGTTGCCTGGGGTGGGCATTGCAGCACGGCCTGGCCCACCTGGACACCAGACAGAAGCACAAACAGAACTGAACACAAATAGGTCCTCATTCCAGTCTTTGCAGAAACCTCAAACGGCTGGCTTTGCTCTGAGCATTTTAATCACCTTGTGAGGAGCCATATTCCAGAACTTTGAGACTCTTACTTTATTTGAATTATAAAGGAACTTGTAGTGTTTGCTCATGGGCGACAGCATCACCTCTGGCGTTTCCAGGCTGGGTCAGCACCCGGATATCCAGCGCCGTGGCCACATTCTCCTCCACGGAGAGCCGGTAGCCCCCCACCACGTTGGTTATAGTCTCCCGCAGGCTCCCCAGATTGTAGAAGACCTGCAGTGCAGTGCCCACCTGTGTGGGGTTCTGGGAGAGGAACGGAGAGGTTGAGTGGGAGACTCGGGGATACCAGGCTGGGGGCCAG
>JAODUD010000062.1:34355445-34365642 GCA_026784285.1 Stomatorhinus walkeri
CTCTGTCATCATTTTAAGTGGGAGAACTTGCACAATCGGTGGCTGACTAAATACTTTTTTGCCCCACTGTACATGCAAACTTTCTTGAAAGTGTTTTACGCAGCTTTAATACAAAGAGACACCCTAAACGTTTTAAAAGGCGACTTGGTAACACTTCACTTGACAGCGCACTAATAATACAGCATTATGCTATTACATACTATTACACTCATCTCATGTTAATTCCCCATTAATGGATTGTGAAATATCTCAATTACTATATTTGTTACTATAACTTAATTCTGTTAACCTTTGTGAACTACTAAGGAACTAACGAAGGAGCAATTAACGAACGGCACAAGTGAAATACTGATCCCATGTTCATTCATCATTAAAGAATCATAATGCAAATTTATCCTAAAAAGTTACTCTACTTGTTACTATATCTGTTAATTCACAAAACTTTTGTGGGTTATTGAATGAGCTACTGAATGAATTACTGAAGGAACAAGTAATGAATAACAAGTGAAATACCTTTATGTTTATTCATCGTTAATGAACCGTGATGCATCTTTTATCTGAAGTTCTTCATGGACTAAATTTGTTCATGATTTGTACTTTAGCAGTAACAGTTATTATTAAGTATTTGTGCCTCAAGTAAAGTGTTACTAGATACTTTCTTGTTTACTGTCAGATATTTATGTTAAATATACTTATTTCTGTAAAATAATGAAATTGTTGTGGCTGCAGCTGCTTATAATATCTGAGCAGCAGCATGATGATCCCGGTAACGGAACGAGTCATTAGAGCAGCTTAAGGCCCTGGAATACGATTAGGGTCTTAAAATCAAGCCACGGGAAGTTTTATAATCTGATATTCCTTAACTTGTTTTGTGTTACAGTTCCCGTCATCTTTGCCCGTAATTTCTAGAACCTGCCTAAACGCATTTCATGAAGCGGCATTTCAGAACAAAAAGATATTAAACCAGCCTCTATTTCGGTGACTTTTATAGTAAATACAGCAGCACAGTTGGCTTTGGTATTCGTTGTATATGTAAATTTGTATAATGTTGTACTAATTGTGCTGAAGGAAACAACCTCTCTTTAATATACTATTCACACTATTCAGTTTTCGACAATTGTGAAAAAAATGAGCTCAGCGAAACCAAGCAAGTGCCCACTGGAGGGCTGGAAACCGGCATCCAACCAGCCCCTGCGTCACTGGATGGCTGGAAACCGGCATCCAACCAGCCTCTGCGTCACTGGAGGGCTGGAAACCGGCATCCAACCAGCCTCTGCGTCACTGGAGGGCTGGAAACCGGCATCCAACCAGCCCCTGCGTCACTGGATGGCTGGAAACCGGCATCCAACCAGCCTCTGCGTCACTGGAGGGCTGGAAACCGGCATCGGCGTCACTGATGGCACAAAAAACCCCAAGCCTACAGCTGCTGTCAGACACAATTAATTTAATAAACACTTTTATCTAGAGTGACACACAACCGATCACAGGCACCGCGTGCCGATCACAGGCACTGCGTCCGAACCCGCTGTACCCCCGACACAGTGCTCTGTCCTACCTGCATGGGTATAATATGCTACCCTTTCATGCTCTCTGCCCCAGGAGACTCCTCCGGACAGCAGATCTGCAACCCAAAGCCATAAGAACTGTAGGAGCACCTAATGTCCCTGTTCTCAGCTGCTGTGAACTTACTGGATGAAGTCCCACCTGTGCTTTTTGCAGAGGGAACCCCAGACAGCAGTCACGGCTTTAGCTAATCAGCTTGTAATCGCTCCTGCCTGTCTTGTTGCTTTACCATTTACGAATATTCGTTCACACATTCGTATAGATTTTGAGTATCAACAGTTTTCCAGCTTCCTGATCAGGAAAAGTCTTCTAATCTTCGCTATTTGGGATGCTGACATTTCCCAGTGAAAACAGGGTGCCAATTCCAACAAAAGCAATGCAGAAGACGAACGCATTTTGCATTAAAACACTGAAACATTCCGTGACATTGTTTCAGACTCATTAAATAGACAGATGACACAGAGGACATACTCGTTCAACGTTTTCGCACTGCGGCACTGCTGCAGGTGTATCAGAGGATCTTTACTGCACCAGTCGCACGCAGCAAGGTTGAGGTCTCCAAACGGCATTCCTGAGTTTTACTGCTTAAGCAAATAATCTTGTGTTAAGCAGCTTTCCCATTATTGTCTAATGAACATTTGATCCGGCATGAGAACAAACCTTCCTTTATGACCTCATATGCGGAAGCCCCATCACAATGTCCAGACTTTTTTTTGGCAAATTAGTTCAGAAGCTTTCAGCTTTAGAACACAGAGGATTCTACAGAAGTGATGTTCTGTCACGTCCATGATTCTCAAACAACAGCAGTGGTGACCGTGCGTTTTAAAATCTCAAAAATGAGAAAACTAGCTGCTTGTTTAGTGTGTGACTGTATAAGAGTCTGTGCTGGTATACCTCTGAAACATTCCGCTGACTTTCAAAGCGAGAACATTTTCGTGTTATGAGGTTTTATGTTTTTCACCAAACGTGTCTTTCCTTCACCGTCACAATCTCCTGCTGATTCCGTCAGCTGCGTAGGGGCTGGAGGAGGGGGCCAAGTACCAGACGCACCCCCCCCCCATCATCCTGAAGAGGCCAGAAGGGTTTTTTTTTTATGCTTTGCTTCTCCTAGCGAGGTATCCGGGGCCGAATGGCCACAAAGTCCTGCTGTAAACCTTGGTGGGGGGGTGGGGGGCAAGTCTACATGATCAGGTGCTGACCATGATACTATTATACTAGTGGTCAAGGCAGGAGGGGGGGGGGGGGGAAGTCAGTTAAAAGCGAGGACCTAATTAAGTTAAGCTGCTTAGGGCATCATGTGGTTACCATGGTTACCATACGTTTAATGGTTACTGGTTTAAGAAGCTCATGGCGCAGACCAGGGTTAAGGACGTGAGGAGACTTTTAGCTTTAGCTACGGCTGAGCTTTCAGGCCCGGTCTGGTCAGCAGGAGCGCGTCGGACAAGACAGGGATCACTTACGAGAAAATACCCCTCAGCTTTTAATTGTCACCCTGATGCTAAACTGTTCTCATGCCCAGGAAGAAGTGTCCAGTGAATATTAAAACTCAGCCATTTTTTAGGATGTTAACATCTCAAGAAAGTAATCCAAGTAATCCCAGACAGCAGTTCAAGCGTGAATGGACATAACCATTTAGTTCGTCCTCAGTTGGCCTATCTGGAGGCTGGACGCTAACCTGGGTCTGTAACACGCCCATTAATGTGGCACGTCACCAGCGGAGCTCAGCCAAAACCGCACGTAGCAGAACAAAGTGAGCATTGTTCGGGGACTGGAAGGGGCCTTATCGTCCCGGTGTACGCTGGCTGGCCGTCGCGCAAGTGCTTCCCACAAACTGGTCAGGAGGCCTCTCACCAGCAGCAGTGCTACTCCAGTCTCCCAGTACAGCCACACTAGTTACCCGCACTTTCAGAGGAAAAACAAACACCTAAACAAGGGGAGCAGGGCTGCACTAAACCTCAGGGAAAAGTCTGTTTTTAAATTCAATCACTTCCGGAAAGGTGACAGGGTTCACTGTATAATACTCTCCTCCGCTGTCAGCCGACTCTTTTCTTCCCATTTTTCTGTTTTTGACTTCTTCTGTATAAGTGATGCAGGAATGTATTACAACGTATCCATGTGGAGCACCTTGTAGGAACTCTTTTGTGAAAGGCGCTACAAACTACAAAGAAATATTAGGGCCTGTGGTTAGAAGTAGCTGTGGGGAGGGAAGTGAATTTTTGTTTTCTGGGGGATGGAGAGGAACATCAGTTCACAACTTTTAGGTTTTAGCCACATTTTTGACATGACAGACTCTGAAGACATACATACATTTCCAGGTCCAGGGATACAGTACTGACTGATCTGGATGCACAGGAGATCAGACCATGGAAAACAAATTCATGATCAGAAAAAAAAAAAAAAAAATTATCCACCAATTAAATCATTCCAACGTATGCATATCATTTTATTACCCGTCATGTACTGGAAAAAGATAAAATTTAATTCAGTATAATTTCAACAATTGTATAATTCAATATGTATATAATGTCCAGCCCCCTTAATGATCTTATATAACACTTATGGGGGGGCGGGGGGGGTCTTAGGTTCTCCATAACAACCACCAAAACAGAGGCCGGATTTAATAATAATAATAACAATAATAATAATAATCAATCCTTTATTTATCCCCATGGGGAAATTCCTTTTTATGCCTCCCTCAACTTGCTCTTTGTAGCGCAAGCTGTCTGCAAGGGGCAGCCACCCGTAGCGGCACCCAGGGAGCTGGGGGAAACAGGCCTTGCTCAAGGAGCCACAGACAGACTGAGGCTGGGTTTGAACCGGCGACCTTGTGATTACAAGCACACCGGCTTAGCCCACTGAGCCACATGCTGCCCCCAAAGTTTACGTTCCTACTTGTGGTTTTTCAGGAGTTCGAACTCATCGTGCACATTTGGATTTTATATTAAGCAACTCGCTGGTCAGTGGGTACAGCTGGCAGTGCACAATGCGCATCCGTTTACATCAGTGGATAATTGTCCTGCTAGACCCTCTGTGTCGTCAACATGACCGCAAAAGTGTGACAAAGAACTTAAGAAATGAAAGGCGAAATGAAGTGATTTTGATTGTTACTTAAAATGGATTGACATTAGACAACAGCTTTTGGTCCATAGGTACAAAATGACATCCTCCCTGTCTAAGTGTGGCTGACCTGTTATTAAACCTCAAAATTATGGATGAGTAAGCTGGTATTTTTGCAACTATGCCATCCATACATAGTCCCATATGGCCCCATGCTTAGTGTGGAATGAGCTGGGCGTGTACCTTGAGCGAGGACCGGTGAAATGGCCGGCTCTTCGCAGACAGAGGTCCATTTCCTGGTATCTGCCTGTCCTCCCCATGCAGATCCATTTTCCACAGACAGGTGGCGCTTTCCTTTAGCAGGACTCCTTAATGAGACTCCTGTATATTGTTAGTGCTCTCCTGCAAAAAGACAAATGATGCATGTAACTCTGCTCTTCTCACCAAATGAGGCACTTTTTCCAGCACACTACAAGCAATGGCGACTTACCTGCCTCTCTGGGAATGAGTACAGTTCCAGATTTAAAAAAAAAAAACCTTAGGACTTAAATGGATTCTGCAATAACATGACAGGTACCACTTTACGTTGTCTCACTTGTCACAAAATTACATCAATAAAAAGCACTGTAGTATAACTTGTTTATAATTGTCTATTGATGATTTACAAAGGCTAACCTATTTAATGACCTGAATATAAAGCTTTGATAAATTCATTACCGAGCTAATCATATTGTAAAGCAGTACCATGTGACAGTCTATAAAACTATGATTTTACTACACTAGAAAAATTAGTTTAGCTATTTATTATTAGGATTCACTGTTCATAAGGTGTCTGTTTTTCCCAATGATATTTAAAGATGTGCAACATGGTAAAAATAAGAGAATGTGGCATGTGACAGTTTTAATTACCAAACCCCCCCCCCCCTTATGTTAGGTGCCTGCTGTTTTTTAACTGAATGAGCAGCATGGCACCCAGCAAGCAAAAACATATCTGCAAGATCGTGATCCTTCTTAAAAGCTTTAAGGTTTACATCTGACTGTACCCGCGAAGCCATATGCCGCTCGCATTTGACTTCGTTCGATTGTCCTGTTGATTGTAACCAGCGGGACTTGCAGTCATGTGATAAGCTGGCCGCTCTAAGTGGACTCGGCAAGTACCACGGGCTGCTCAATAGGTTGCTCATATTAATTAGTACTATACTACTTGAGTAAAACAAGCCCTTGTTGAGAATGACAGGCAGATATGACGCAAAATAGATGCCAAAACAGGGCTTGCAGTGACATAACATTATCCTTATTTAGACCGAGTTTGTTAGTATCCCGGGGGTTTAAAATGGCATTTTTGGATCAATTCTGAGTTAGTCTCTAGGGTCTTTTTTTAAAAAAAAAAACACTCAGTAACGTGAACCGCACTCCGGATGTTCCCTGCAATTAAATATAGGGGTGTCAAACTGCAGTCCTGGGGGGGCACAGTCCAGTGTAGCTTAGCTCTTTCCCTATTCCACCACAAATGATTCAGCTTAAGAGCTGTGTGGTAATTAGCACAAGGAGCTGAATCAGGTATGTTAAATGAGGGGAAACCCAAAAACGTGCAGGGCTCTGCCCCCCAGGCCTGGAGTTTGACACCCGTGAAGATAAAACGCCGACAGGTTCCAGAGCTTATTAATAGTATGTGAACCCCACAGAAAAACACAAGAAGCTATCTACAGTAGAATTTGAGCTAATTTGAAATATGAAACCGCACAATCCGTTTGGTTTCCTTTGAAAATGGAGATAAGAAATGCAAAGGGATTATTGACGTGGGGAACTGCGCTTGTGGGTGATTATATGACCCATATCCCACCAAACACAAGCGTCCGTCCACAGACGTCAAAATGCAAAACAATTTACGATTTACGACCCCCACTTGAACTTTACATTATGTTATGTAGGGGTGCAGGTTTAACTAAACGCGTTTGTTAACTTAAACGAAAATGACGTGAACTATAAGAAAGCAACAAACAGACTGAAGTCATGACGACGAGCCCCGTATCCCTGACCACGCGCACTCTGCCCAATTAGTTAATGCATTTTAATTAAGCCGAAGCCCTCAGACATCGTGCAGTTAACAAATGACCATCATGCATAAACAGGGTCTTTCCTGGGAATGTAAGCAAAGCATTGACACTGTACTAAAATAACGGCGCACATCATTGTACAATGTTTGTTGTGCCCAGCAGGGGTAACTAAGCGTCATATTTCAGTGCATCAATTAATAACCTGGCTGTTATAATTACAATTGAGTAGTGACGATACCGTAAACACACAGGCGTAATTGCCATCTTGGTGTAGAGGTTGAAGAAACGTAAATCAAATTTGGAAATGACACCTAAAATAAGAACAGGTTAAAAGCACGTTTTTGACTGATCGTTGGCGACAGATTTCTGCAATTTTCCTACAAATTAATAATGTGTGCCCTCGTGAGAAAGCTCCTGTAAATCAATTTACACTTAAAAACAAAAATGGACCCTCTTCCAAAACACACTCAAAGGAAAATGGTAACTTACCTCAGGCGGTGATATTTATAGAGAGAATTTAAAAATCTGTATAATTTCGTCTCCTAAGAGGATATGCAATAAGGACTCGCTGATGGACGCGTTATTGCGGTAAACGCAGTTGCATTGATGTCCAGATCTTCACAGAAAACTTTCACTTCAAGGGCGATGGGGAGAAAGGCAGACCTGCACAGTTCCTCCTGAATCTTGTGACAGAAGAATCGGAGTCACTGGCGATTATTTGTTTTTGCGGAAAAAAAGCGCGTCTGATAATTGAGCGCTTGACTTCAAACGGTCGGGTTTGGGAAGCGCTTCACCGGCAATCGGCACCGTTCGCAGCTTCGTTTGCTGCTTGCGAGCCGCGTGGAGAATCGGCCGGAGCATGTGATACTGCTCCGGGGAGGGAGAGCGACGCTTCTCGCTAAATCCGCCTGGAATCGAATTTATCCGCCGCAAATGACTCTAGTGAGAAAGTGCGGGCAACTTCATAATCACGCGGCACGCCATTGGCTATTTATTACTGGGAGAGGAAACGCACAAACAAAAGGCGTTTCTTAAACTTAAAATAGGACCGTGCAACAGCAGCGACAATAGCGGGACTGTCACTGACAGGTTGATCCCCGCAGCTTGATTGTTTACGCTTCAGTGTTTCGTGATATGGTTGTCTACATTTATGGCATCAAGGGTCCACGTTATTATTTAAAATCATTTTTAGTTTTTTTTTTCGTTAGCAATTACTGCAAGAATCAAAAACAAAATCACAAGAATAGCATACTCAGGAAATTTAACTGCCCCTTCGTTTTGGCGAAATCTAGAGGGGCGTTACACATTTTATAATTATGAATAGATAATGTTTGCAATGGCATGCATTTGTACTTAAAGAACAAACCGAGAAATTCCAACGAACAACGATGTCACGCGCACAAACCAAACAAGTCACAATATAGCTCGGCCACAAATGACACTGGCTTAAATAGGATACGGACTACATTGCAGGGTTATAACATTAAAAAGCAAACACAGCGGATGGAAGCACTACAGGTCACGTAAGAAATGATGGATTCCTTGAGCCTGTTTACTCATGTATGCATCACCTGGGAGATGAATCTGCATGAGGTTCTTTGCGCTTCCTGTTGCCATGGAGATGGGCAGCTGTGTACATGCTAATATGCTAATATTGATTTCCCCGTGAAGGTGATATTTGACTGGTATTCTCACACAAGAATGGTCTACAGACACCTAGGAGAAGCCATTGTACAAAAGTGTTTCTTTTTGTAGATCGTTCGAAAGAAAAACACAAATATAAGTGCAGCATATCTATTGTCTTAGACTTCAAAGAAGTTCATGTCACTGTTGATTCTGTGAGGTAGGCATGCTTTTAGCGACTAATGCTGTAATAAATATGTCATTCATTTTCACAGTTCTACATAAATATACCGCCGGGGAAAAAATTGAGACTACAATACAGTTTCTCAATCTATCGGTGTCGTCTGTGAATCATACATTTCTTTTGCAAACTGCAGACTGGTTCTTCTCAGTTTCTCATTAATGAAGAAACTTCTTCCTCGCTTTATGGGACTTGCTTGCAGTCCTGCTTATAGGAGTCTAAGATGAACTGCCCTAGCAGTGCACCTCACACCTGCTGGCTCTTCTCTACAGAAGTGTTTTAAATTAGCCACACTAGAAGGTTTTTGACTATGAACTGCCTATTTAAGGTCCCGGCCCAGCATCTCAATGGGGTTCGAGTCAGGATTTTGAATAGGCCTCTGCAAAACCTTACGTTTGTTTTTTGCTCCGACCGCTCAGAGGGGGACTCTCGGATCGTTGTCCTGCAACATAACCCCATTGCTCTTCAGCTTCAGACCACCGACTGGTGACCAGTTGTTCTCCAATAGTACTTTCTGGTAGACAGAGTTCAGGTCCAGAAAGTACAAATCCAGACCAAGACTTTGTTTCAACCAACAACTTGATTACTCCGTGACTGTGACTTTTTACATTCAACTGGTTGGTTGAAACAAAAGTATTGGTTTGTGTTTATACACTCTGGACCTGAACATTCCATCTCTATTGGCAGACAGCTGAATTCACGCATCTCAGCAGGTCGCCCAGGGTCTGAAGCTGCAAAGCATCCCCGCACCATCACACCATCTCCACCATGTCTGGCTGTGGTCATGATGTTTTTTGTGTAGAAGCTGTGTTACTTTTACGCCAGACGTAGCAGGTAGACATCTCCTCTTTTGATCCATTTGCAGAAGATTCTCCTAGAAATGTTGGGGGTAATCAAGTGGCTTTGACGAGCCTTCATGTTTCTCTTAGTTAGCAATGGTTTCTGCCTTGCATTTGTCACATGGACACCATCTCTGCCAGTCTCTTTCTAATGGTGGAACCATGAATGCAAACAATATCTGACCTGAGAGAAGCCTGCAGTTCCATAGTCGCTTGTCTGCGGTCCGCTGTGACGTCCTTGATGAGTTTTCTATGCGCTCTCATAGTAATTCTGCTGGGCCAGCCACTACTCAGCAGATCTGCCACTGTTCCTAGTGTTTTTTTCCATTTGGAGATAATGGATCTCACTGTGGTTTCCTGGAGTCCAGGGGTTTTATTGAAGGCTTTGTACCCCTTTGCTGCCTGATATATTTCAGTAATTTTCCTTCCCAGGTCTTTGAGAAGTTTTTTCAGTCAAAGCATGATGTGACCTGGTATCCAATCCTTTATCCTCATATTTCAGGAATAGTTTTATTTAAACGGGGTTGTCAGCAATCAAACTTAGCTGGGTCTAGTTTAATTTAGCCCATTTACAATTAGATTTGCTTCATTGTTTGATTAGGTGACTAAGGGGGCAGTTTCCTTGTCACATGGGTGATATGGGTGTCACATGGGTGATATGGGTGAATTTTCCTTCAATGAATGAAATGGTCTTTTAAAAACCATGTGTTATATTTACTCTGCTTGTTCTTTGTATTAAATTTGTTTGGAGCTCAGAAACACTTGGTGGTCGGGGGGGGGGGGGGGGGGGGGGGGGGGGGGGGGGGGGGGGGGGGGG
>JAODUD010000062.1:34539917-34552807 GCA_026784285.1 Stomatorhinus walkeri
CGCCCCCCCCTCCACCCAGCCGTGAGTCATAGCGTTTAAGGGTTTCCTCTTTTTGAGGACTGTCAACATATTTATGTTGTTTTCGAAAACTGCGATCACTGCGCTACCACAGTCCAGCCCAGAACTAAAAAAAAAAAAAAAACCACAACCATCTCAGCAGAACCAAAATGGTGACAGGTCACCCCTGCTGTAACCCAGCCCCTGTGTTCTGCCCAGTTTATACCACCAGAGGGCAACTTGACGCTGAACAAACAGCATTATCAATAACCCATTAGTTCCTTTATCCACCCCCTAGAATGGAGTGCCTCTCATTTTCACTAATAAATAGAATAAATAGAATCCACACCATTCCGTCCACCATCCCCCATCTCTGCTGCGGATTCTGAATGGACGTGTCACAAATCACAACTTCTCAGAAAATATTCATCATCTTGCAGCTCACCGCCCACACGTTTGCAAAACGAGACATGGTCGCCCTTCAAGGGAAGCAGTTCAGGGAAACTCAACCAGCCATAAAAGAAACAAAAAAAAAACACTTAATGATTGCAAATTTATGAAACTTTCAATGGAATCTATGGTAAATCAGCAAGCAGCAATGTGTGTCCTACCAGTGGTTAAGTACATTGGCCTGGACCTTGGATCAGTGCATGTAGGGTAGTCGAGGGTAACCACTGACACTCGGGTATCACACGGATAATGGTCGCGACCGGAAGCAGGAGAACGATGATCCTCGTCAAATGGCAATCTGATGTGTAGCTTAAACACAAACACAAGGCAGGAGACCATCACCCTGAAAATGCGACCCACCTGCCCCCTCCCCATCCTGAAGCGCCAGCGCTCTGCCGCAGAACCACAGGGTCATGAATTCCTGCTGTTTTACCCAGCTATACAATCCCATCCTGGTGAGGGACTGCACCTGACATGTGCAACCCACTCAAGGGAAGAGGGTGTTGTGGAAGGGCAACAGACCAAGCGGTATTTCAGAGAGGTTTTCTGCTCTCGTGCCAGTGGGGAGAGGGAGCACCATGACTCCTCTGAAAATGCAAAAGCAGAATCGCTGATCACACCCCTCAGACCAACACATCCCGGTACAGAGTCCCCGTGAACGGTACCTCCTGGCGGTACAGAGTCCCCGTGAATGGTACCTCCTCCCGGTACAGAGTCTCCGTGAATGGTACCTCCTCGCAGTACAGAGTCCCCGTGAACGGTACCTCCTCGCGGTACAGAGTCCCCGTGAACGGTACCTCCTCGCGGTACAGAGTCCCCGTGAACGGTACCTCCTCGCGGTACAGAGTCCCCGTGAACGGTACCTCCTCGCGGTACCTCCTCCCGGTACAGAGTCCCTGTCACCTCTTACCCTGGCACAGAAAGCTCGGCTGTCATCATTCGAACAAGCACATTCTTACTTCCTTTGAGGCTTATTTATCATCTTTTTCTGTCTCCCATCCCATCCCATCTCAGGATAGGGGACTAACAAATGACGGGTGACACCCCACGCACTTTAAACAGTAGGACATTATGCCAATGCAATTACTGCCACCAGTGACCAAAAGCTTAGATTTTAGGTGTCAGACACAGTGAGAAGAGGCTCATTAAAATCCTTGCTTTGTATCCTGCTGTGAAAATACGCAAGGAGCATATCAATAACTGTGTAAAATATGAATACATTTAGCGGTCTGGGTCAGCAAAATGAGTCCAGCGGGCTGTAGGGAGAAATATTTTTCGAAAATGTTTAAATCCATGGACAAACATGCCACAGGAAGAAAACATCAGCCCTCAGGCAGGCTGGGCTGAATCACCGCGCGATCAAGTACTCCTGAGACGAGTTCAGCATCCCAATGACACACGAATGGAAAGGTCCGTTCTCTGCCTCCTCTTTTCATATTCCTTTAATCTGACTTCTGCGATCTGGCCAAATATTAGTAGAAACCCCTGCTCTGATCCTCTTTTTCCCTCCCATTTTTGGGAGCAGCCTCTCCTTCACTGCTGTAACCATGTCGACATCCCATAGAGGTGGAGGAAACTGGACAACCACGCAGGTGCCAAGAATGGTACGAGAACGCATGACTCATATGCTGAGAGAAAAACCCCTGCAGGTGTCATTCCCGTGTCATCGGGTGCTGCCATCTCTGGCTCATGTTCGCCTTCTTACAACTGGATGGGGAAGTGCGGAAAAGGACAGGCATCCTGGGAACAGCTAGAAGAACAGATGGAAGTGCAACCTGAACACCTGATCTGTAGACAAGGCAGGAGGTCACTGGTTGGCTTAATCTAGAACTGAAATATTGAGGTCCAACTGGAAGGGGATCAGAGGAGGTACAGTACAGTCCAAGAAGAAGGCAGAACCAGGTAAGGCATCCTGCCTCGACTCTCCATCAATTGGGACCACAGAACTGCAGCAAGTTCATCACATTGGGATTATGGGATTCTGATAGCAGTATATGGAGATTTAAACTTCTGCTGTCTGAGGGCCTCTTTGATTATTCATAGACTCACGAGCTCCGGCCACGTTATCAAGAACGAGCTCGTCAAGAATGGTTTTGTTCCAATGCACACTCAAATAGCTATTAAGAGCAGGTCCCGGCGAGGTGCATGCCCCTCACACTAATGTCTCCATTAGCCCATTAACAGCCTCAGGTCCTCCAGCGACCCAGTGAATGAGCCTGTCCCATCTCATCAGCTTCACCCCAGATAAGGGGGAGCCTTCATTCACACACAGCTGCTACATAAAATTTCAAGTACATATGGTTTCCTCTTAAGATCTGACGAGGTAGTGAGGTCAGTAGCAAGGTGGATGTTTGGAGAGGTTATATATCCATTTAAATTAAAATCACATCTACTCACCTGGCGCGTATTGTAGGGGGTGCTAAAGATTGTAAATTGAGCTACAAGAGTTTGGCAGCTGCAGAATCTTCCAAGGGTTACCTATATGATCCTGTTAAACACCCAGTGGTTAGCCTCTGTTCACTTTCTGTCCGATCACATCCTGTTCAACTTCCCAAAAGCCACGCTTCAGGTTCACCGCCTCTGGGTCATGGGTGGCCAATAGGTGTCACTAAATTCCAATTCAATCATGAGAAGGACACTTGAGTGGAGCGTACAACAGGAAAACTCTCTCTCAACCTGAGTTCTAATGGAGTTCTCGAGGTTCTTACAGTAAACGCCGCTACCAGCACTGAGTGTGTCAGAAACGACATGATGCATTGAGTATCCGTCAAAAAGAATCATGATCGATATCTGGACATGTTCTGCAGTGAGGCTGACAAACACTGTTGACTCTGACAGCCTCACAGGAATACCTTAGGTAGGTGCATCCACCTCACCCTAGAGAGAAAGTGCAGGAAACGGTACTTGACAATGCGCACTGTCGAGCGATGTTGCCTTCATTACGTCTGACAGGTTTCTGAAAACATGCTCCCACGGACCCTCCCGTTACCCTGAAGGCTTGCCGTGTAAATTATGGTCTACAGAAACCGGTTCAGCGTGCAGCTGGAGAACATCCTGAGAAAGACCACAAGGTTCTGCTACCAAACACCAAGGCAGGGCTGCCTCCTGCCTCCTGCCTGCAGCGATGAAGAGCCCTACCTCTAGGAGATGAGTAAGCGTCGCTCAGATACACTGCGCCACATAAGGTACAGCTTTAGTCCCACCACCAAGTATTTATGACAGAACACAACAGTTAATGGTGCATAATAGCAGTTCTGAATTTCAACAACACAGGGTGAAACCAACCAAAAATGATGTCTACACAACGGCGGCTGGGAAAAATGCAAACTGCGAACCATACGGCTGAATCTCGCAAGAGGCTGCATCACGGCTCATAGGAGTTTCTTACACAAAAATGTTCTAATGGCAGAAATGGACCCACCTCCTGTACAATGTGATTTCTGTTATCTGGATGTTATGCACTGGAACAGCTCAAAGTCATAACTAGGCTTTTCCTCTAAGCCAGGGGGTGACCTGTAGGTTAACTGTTCAAACCCAGGTGTGAGGACTCTTCAGCCAATCAGTCCTCTAATTAGTAATCTAATTAGGGAGTTGCAGCAAAAACCCACATACACACCAGCCCTTTGTGCATAAGATTGGCCACTCCTGCTCTAACCACAGCCCTTCCAGCTATGGTTTGTAGCAACTAGTCATTTCCATGTAGTCCTGCTCATGTGCAACTCTCTGCTGCTTCGCAGAATCCTCCAATCCTGTACACCGATGCTGCTGGGCTCCCCACTGCTCTTACGGACCAAACTCTCTGAAAACCCAGACAGGAATAACATGAAAGTGAAATGTCAGACTCCCTGTGTCTCTCAGCCAGTGAATCAAGAAGCCTGTAGATCAACCAGGGATTGGGGGGGGGCTGTCACTTCGTTATAAACGTTCTCCTACACAGCTTCTTCTTCCAACAATTTAGGTGAGATTACCACCCGCCCCCCTGCACCACGGAACACAAACCAAAGCGACCACCTTGAAATTCAGGGCGAGTAACAGTTACAAAATAAGCCTGACGTAAAGCGCTTCTGCTCTAAAATAAGTCTGACGTAAAGCGCTTCTGCTCTAAAATAAGCCTGACGTAAAGAGCTTCTGCTCTAAAATAAGCCTGACGTAAAGCGCTTCTGCTCTAAAATAAGCCTGACGTAAAGCGCTTCTGCTATAAAATAAGCCTGACGTAAAGCGCTTCTGCTCTAAAATAAGTCTGACGTAAAGCGCTTCTGCTCTAAAATAAGCCTGACGTAAAGCGCTTCTGCTATAAAATAAGCCTGACGTAAAGAGCTTCTGCTCTAAAATAAGCCTGACGTAAAGAGCTTCTGCTCTAAAATAAGCCTGACGTAAAGAGCTTCTGCTCTAAAATAAGCCTGACATATAGTGCTTGTGGGACATTTTCAGACTTTTTTCCGGAAACTGAAGCAACAGAAGCCAATTATAATGACTAGCAACAATAGAATATAAAATTATCCCCCCCGCCTGAGGGTATTTCACCAGGAAAATGACACTGCTCACGTATGGTCCAAACTAGTTCCAGCATGATCTGGTCACATGATTCACTTTGCTTGTGGCTAACCTGTTGATTGAAAAAGTGATGCCACAAAGGTGTTCACGAGTCTCGATAGGGCAGCAGCAAGTGCCTTGTGTGGCAACTTCTCCATGATGAACTGTCACTCAGAACGCAGTCATGAAATGCCACAGTAAGCCAAGACCCTCAACATGGTCGCAAGCCAAGACCCCAGAGTATGTAAACCCAGGCTTGAGTGTCACCAAACTTGGCATTTGGTCATCTGTCCAGGCCTGTCCTCACCATGGGGGCACTGAAAGGAATAACCTGGTGATCTTTGGCCCCTAAATGTGCAAGCAGGAACCAAAAAACACTCACAAGACAAACTTGATAAAACTGATTGGACATCAACAAGGTTACAACCCCCCCGATTCAAACTGCAATCCAGTAATCTCCTCGTGAGATTCCTGATGCATTTCACTACAACTCGAAAGGCAGAATGGCCCCGAAAGGTGTGACAGTAATTCGGGCAGATGCAAGGGTTCAGCCGATCGGATTAAAAAGAAAATCACAATTAATGAAGGCTGTTTCTTCCCTTCATGTCAAAGGCAGCCAAATCACTATCCCGTTTCATTTCCGTGGCAAATGTTGGGATCACTGACCCATATGTCACAACCCTGGTTTGTTGAGGTAACCCTGGTAACGGCATCTTCTTTTTAAGCAGGGCAAAACACTGCAGGCTTGACTGCTGGTCCACCCCGACCACGACCCCAAAGCCTAAGGAGACTGCCACTGCTGGACGGTCTGGGACAGGACGGGGCTGTAACCGTTCCTTGCGGTGGTCACCTTCTCACACTCGGCAGGGCTGTGAAATGCCTCATCTTGTTTGCACACAATAAACCCCCCTCTGGCCTCAGATCCATTATCAGCTGGCAAAAAAAGAGAACAGGTAGATGGAACCCACAGGAGTGTAATGGGCAGGAGGAGAAAATGAGGACTGCGAGCATTCAGGCACAGGCCAGGACGGCCTTCCTGCTGTTTATCCAACAAGTCAGGGAGGAGATCCTGGCAGGGTGATAAGCACAGGGTTACGTAATGGTCGGAGCCTCACTCCCATTCACCGACCAGCTCCTCCTCTGCCTCAGTCAGCAGCACGAGCGAACACACCGGCCTTAATAACCTCCCTGCGGATGCCCGAGCGGACAGAGTACACAGACAGGCAGGTCGCTGTGAGGAAAGAGGGTTTCCAAAAGCACCAATGGTCGGGGACGTGCGAGGCTAACATCCCGCTGTCATGTTTACATTGCATCCCTCTATAAACCAACAAGTGAAAAATTAAGAGGCCCGAAGATATGTGAGGATGTGGCCGAGATACCCCCCGCTCATCTGCGCAGGAAACTCACTCTAGGGGAGACAGGGACAGGAAGATGCAGAGGGGCGATTTCATCAGCACCTCAGGGAAGGAAAGTTGAGCAACGCGCAGACTGACCAGCGAGCTGATTAACTCTCAGTTCCTCCCCCAACGCACAGTTCCTCCCCCAACGCACAGTTCCTCCCCCAACGCACAGTTCCTCCCCCAATGCACAGTTCCTCCCCCAACGCACAGTTCCTCCCCCAATGCACAGTTCCTCCCCTAACGCACAGTTCCTTACCACCCAGGCAAATCCAGCCTCCAAGAAAGCAAATCAGATACAATCAGACACAGCTATTATGCGTACATACCGAAGAGCAATAAACCACGATCACAATTAACGTAAGCCATCCTCGTTGTATAACCAAACCACTAATGCCTTATTTACTTAAAATAATAATAATTTAAAAAGGAGATTACAGAATTATTTAATACGGGAACGTTTATAACAAACACACACAGTGTAGTCAGCAGATACGCTGGTCAGAAGAGCTACTTAAGCAGGCCAGGTGTGTGTGTGTGTGTGTGTGTGTCTGTGTGTGTGTGTGCGTCTGCCGGCAGATCTGCAGACAGAGTGGACGGTGCACACCACCCCGGCCAGGAGCAGAGCACGCAAACCACCCCCACGGCGGACGAGCCCCCAGAAACACACGAGCAGTGATAGACCTTACCAGCTGCCAGCCTGGAGCGCAGATCCTGGCAGCATTACCAGCGCTAAAGAGTACTCTCTCTCTCTCTCTCTCGCTCTCCCCCTTTCCCTCTGTCCCCAAAACGCTCCTCCTCTCCCTCAGTGGCTCGCAGACTTTCTCCGGACAGACAGCTAGACCCTCTCGTCTTCCAGATCTGCCTGATGGCGACGAGCAGAGCCAGAGAGAGCGACTGAACTAGCGAGGGAGCGAGCGAGGGAGAGCGAGCAGGCGGGCGAGTGGCGCTGACGGGCTCCAATCGCACTCGGGCCTCGTTGCAGCTCCAGCCAGGCCGGCAGGGAGCATGCTCAGTGGCTAATTACGACAGCCACAGCGGCGCCTCCTGCAGGTCCCGTGGCCTACTTCTCTTCAGCCAAAAAAAGCGATTCTGGACTGAAAGAATCATCTGGGCCAGCAAGACCATCTCTCCCTCTGGTGATGAATGTCCACCCCCCAGCCTGCCCTGGTCCATTTATTGCCCTAGCGGGACAGCACCTCCACCCACCAGCACAAGGTTGAACTCAGTGTGAGGACAGGAATAATTGGATCTGGCTACAGGAAACCCACACCGCTAGTGTCCCCCTAAGGGCACCTGAAGAAAGCCCTCGTTCTCCGGCATTAGGGTGACCGGAATGCCAGAGCTCCCATAATGCACTGCAGCAGGCAAATATTTAATCGACCAAAACAATCATTCAAACAAATGAGCAGGAGAATGTTAGGTATAGGAGCTTACCTGTTTTGGAGAATCAGGAGCAGAATGGCAGGACGCAGCAAATGGAGAGAGAGAGAGAGAGAGAGAGAGAGAGAGAGACACTGCGGGTTACTGGTGTTATGGTGCTCAAGTACTTACAGTAGAGTATACTAGCTCATGCCCCCCTATAATTTTATGCTGCAAATGTGCTGGCTTGTGAGCAAACAGCCATTCACCACAGCTGCTGGATACCCCATGTAGGAATGTGATCCTAATTAGTGTGAAGAACCAAGTTATCACACCTGGGCCATTTGATTGTCCACAGAGGCCACCATCACTTGCTCTGAAGAGCAACAGGCTGGGTCTGAGGTTTGAGCAGAGACTATGACACGATTGGACCAACTCCTTCAGAGAGACATAGCGCTTCCCACTACAGCACCAAAACACTGCTGGGGAGGGAAGCGCAATAACACAGAACCAGCCCCTTGAAAGTGTGACATGGCCTCCACATTGCCTGAACAACACTGCCCTCTGCAGGTTGTCTTGCTAATTTCAGCTAAGGTGCAGGTTAGCCTGACATGCTACCTCTGCTGAGGAAAGACGTCATAATTTCATCACCACAACATGGTTTGTGCACCACTTCAAGCGTCACATCAGCTCAGACCTAAACAAGGAATCAATCAAGCTGTTTGTTTAGGAAGAAAATAA
Organism: Stomatorhinus walkeri; assembly: GCA_026784285.1. Classification (NCBI taxonomy): domain Eukaryota; kingdom Metazoa; phylum Chordata; class Actinopteri; order Osteoglossiformes; family Mormyridae; genus Stomatorhinus; species Stomatorhinus walkeri. The sequence goes on from JAODUD010000062.1 coordinate 34,548,398, forward strand.
TGTCAAAGAATGTCTCTGCTAACAGTCCCAAGGCTGGTGGTTCAAGTCTCTAGAAAAATCCTGCTGTGGGTAAGGTACTAACCCTACACACAGGAGTCGACCTTAACAAGCAGTCTCCATCCCAAAGGTACCACCTTCATTTTCAGAACATGCTATTCTTTCAGAAATTACTTTCTAATGAGACTAACACTTCCTTTGTCCTCCAGTTGGACATTCTGTGGTTCATTAACCACCATAAAGCTGTTCTGCTCCTATCTGCCCCTCCAGCACTAATGACCACAAAAATAACAGCCCTAATCTCCACACCGGCACCTACGGTCCAATCCTTCACAAACACTGCCCCCTGGCTGCCACTCATTTCCAGGGAATGAAGACGGCTTTTCAAACCGGGGTCGTCAGTCCAAAGCCCCCCCCAGCCCCACCGAAGAGAGAGGGACAGTCAGACCCACGGGAGCCTAAGGGGTTTAAAAAACTGCTCTTCGCGTCCAACCTCTGGGCCCCTGCTTTGGTTCGAGCTCAAAACGCTGACAGGTCAAATCCTCTCAGAATCCCACAGTATGCACCGTTCCTGCCGGTGACGCTGCGTGGGAAACATCACAATCACTGAATTCCCAGAAAACACTCCCTTATGAGAACCACACGCTGCTAGTGGGCGAGTTTCATGCAGCGGCGATGAGCTCTGACCCCTGCTGGAGTGAAGTGCTGCTATGAGGCCGGGAGCTGAAGCAGTCAGCAGAGGGCGCTACAGGCAAACGGAGAGCAAGAGTTCAGATATTAGCGGCTAGTAAGCAGACAAGATTCGAGATGAAATGATGAACGGTGTGATTAAAACTGAGCGGCTATTTAAAGATCGCCAAATGCAGGCGCACTCCTGACCAGTTCCTGTGGCTGGTGGACCCTGGAGATGGCGGATTGGTTTCCAGTTACACTGTGCCCAGCTCGCTCGGGTTAACCCACTGCGAGCTCAACCTGCATTTAAACTCACCAGAGGGAGATGTATATCTGACCTGAGTGCCGAGAAGCAGTGGGACCCGGGGCTCTTGGTGAATTCACACGTCGGGATTCCCACAAACATGCCAGCACACACTGGTACACTGATAACCCCACCAGGGCCCTCCCTCTTCGATCCCAGAATTAAGCCTACCCCCCCCCACCCCCATATGTCATGCATAATTTCTCCTTAACACAGACTTGTGTTGTCACTGTCTAGGACACAGGTGTCACACTGTAGCACTGATGCCAGACGCAGCTCTCAACCCCTATCCCCTCCACAAACAACTCTCAAGCCCCACCCCTCATTCAGCTCAAGTCCCACCCCCTATTCAGACACAGAACAAGCTCCACCCATCACAAAATGCAAAGCTCAAGCCCCACCCCCTATTACTCATTAAGAGCAAAGCCCCGCCCCCTCAGACATGTGCTGAGCCATGAGGCCAATGTCCCAGGCTGCCAGCTATCTTAAATGTCCTCCTTGATGCTTCCTTTCATCTCCTAAACGCATGACTGCTTCTCCCTCATTTAAACCATCTCACAGTCAGCCTGTCCCTCTGCCAGCATCTGCATGCAAACATCTGGAGTCCGCGATAAGAAAAAAGACCCCGATTCCCCCCTATTAGCAGTCCCCAGAAGCAGCCCGTGGACTCTGTCCTGTTCCTGTCCACTAGCCTGACTTATAAAAGGCAGGGTGGTAAAATATCATTTCTGTACTACATACCAGCAGGGCGGCGATAGCATGCATACAGAACATGGCCTACCAGGAACATGAGCAAAGTGAGGCAGTAGCAGTGAGAATGAGAGATGAAAGCTGGCATGATTAAGGCAGCGATCAGCAGGATTTTCCTGTTGGAGCCGCAGATGGGTCAGGAGGTCAGCGAGACCTTGTTTTGCACGAAAGACGTACACAAGGATTACCTCTATCAGTGCATACACCTCAGCGTGTTCCCCTGACACACACACATGTACTTGGCACAGGCCACTGGACCGTTTCTTCAGCATGTTGATGGTATAAACCTGACGTCAGCAAAAAACAAAAGGACGCACTGCAGACACCAGGTAAGAGTCAGATACACTTCAGGATCTGAGATTCCAGGATGCCATTTATCACCATGGCGACAGAACTGAGGTGTGGATAGGCCAACTTCGGATGACTGAATGGGGACCAAGTAACCGGGGAAGAGACGGGCCATCTTGGGGCGGGGGGAACCAGCAAGGAACGTTCTGTTTTCACTGATACCGCCAAACACGGCCAGGTGACGACGGGAACATGAAAGACAAGGAAAGGTGAAGTTCCCTGGGGCTGGCAGGACTGCAGCAAGCAGGACAATTGGATTGTGACCTCACCAAGGACTGGTGCTGAGAGTCAGGATCTCAAACTGAGAGACTCAGGATCTCGAGGGAGAGAAGGGGCTGTGCTCACACTAAAGAGAGGGATGGAAGAAGGGAGGAAGAGAGGGAATGAAGGTGGAAGAGAGGCAGGGAGAGAGAGAACAAGGGAGGGAGGGATGGAGGGGGAAGGATGCAAAGAGAAAAGGAGATCAAAGGAAGGAGAGAGCCAGGAAAAGAGAGGTAGAGGGAAGGAGGGAGGCAGAAAGCATGGCAGAGAGGGAAGAAAGGAGGGAAAGAGAGGGACAGAGAAGGAGGGAGAGTGGAGAGAGGGAGGGGGAGGCAGCTCTCACAGCTTAATTACAAAACAGACTGCAGCTGAAAGGCTGAGAAAGAGCCTCTCTGATATGCCCCCAAACCTACCCAATGCTTTGCCAGGGAGGATGGGAAGGCAGAGCAGAGCCAAGCAGGGCCCCCCCGGCGAGTCCCAGAGGACACGTGCCGCACACCACTCCACTCAAGGACACGCCCCCCCCCCCACTGCCACCTCTCAGAAACACAGCAAAGGCTTCATTCATCACAGCCCCGGGGTCAGATGAACCGAAACCTCAGGAGCACACAATGGAAGCCCGTGTCTGGGCTACGCCCGACCCCACCAGGAGTCTCCCGGCAAAACAAACGGTGCTCGCAGAGATTTACCACACGCCTGGTACGTCGGAGCGGCCGGGGGAAAGTGGCACAAGTCCACCCACACAGCAGGGGGCGCCATTACAAATTCGCCAGGAAGCAGAAGGCAGCGGCACCACCTAGAGGGACACTGTGTCACCCTGACATCATCACATTATAAACAGTGATCCGGGCTCCAGTCACCGGCTCTTCCCAGGAGACACCCTGGATTACCAGCAGGATAAGCAGTTGAGTAAAATGGTAAGTCTGTGCTGAAAGAGAGAGAGCGTGTAATTCAGAGACCCACAGCCAGGTGGTGGTGGGGGGGGGGACTTTTACAATTATTACATGCAGTGCCAAGCCTGCCTGGAGCAGGGTGTCTCGGGGCAACTGGCAGGTGACTGGAAGAGTCATCAGATTTTCATTTTGTCCCACCAAAGACTTCTCAGAGGTTCAGCGAGTCCTGACCACCAGCGTGTCCCAAATCCTGTCCGGCAGTGAGTCACAGCCGGCAACGAGTCCCGAGTCCCAGCTGGCGGCGAGTCCCAAATCCCGGCAGGCAGTGAGGCACAGCCGGCAATGAGTCCCAAATCTTGACCGCCAGTGAGTTATAGTCTGTAACGAGTCCCGAGTCCGAGTCAACTGGAAGGACTGAGGTGAATGAAGGTACAAGACGGCAAGGCTGCCATGACGACACAGAATGACCTCTTCATGCAGGAAGGCCACTAGAATAAATGAAAGTAACCGTAACGAAAGCAGCTACCCCAGGGAGATAGCAGCGAGGACTCAGTGAGGCAAGTCTGCTCTGTCATGCATAATGTGACCAAAACATCCGCATCCAAGACAACACCAAACTAAAACCTAAAATGACTTTTGCTATCAGCGCAGATCTAATAATTCCACCACTATAGTCACAACAGCTATGATTACTATCATTCACCACTAGGTGGTGCAGCAGTTAATGATAGGAACTCCTATGCTGAGGGTTCCCATTCTGGGATTTGAAATGGCATCAACCTGCAGTTCATTGTGAATATTTAGCCTGAACTGCTGTAGTTTAAAAAAAGATTCACAGGAGAGCTGGTCTTTTAGATGAAGCGTCAGCTTAAGGTACCAAAAGAACACCAAAAGCAGAACCCCTCTTAGCATGCCGGTAACACCCGCTGATGTCCCCGCCTCGTCAGCATGCCGGTAACACCCGCTGATGTCCCCGCCTCATCAGCATGCCGGTAACACCCGCTCGTGTCCCCGCCTCATCAGCATGCCGGTAACACCCGCTCGTGTCCCCGCCTCGTCAGCATGCCGGTAACACCCGCTCGTGTCCCTGCCTCATCAGCATGCCGGTAACACCCGCTCGTTTCCCCGCCTCGTCACCATGCCGGTAACACCCGCTGATGTCCCCGCCTCGTTAGCATGCCGGTA
>JAODUD010000063.1:14875-30516 GCA_026784285.1 Stomatorhinus walkeri
GAGCTGGGTGAAACATAAGTGTATTGTTATGTAAACTTCATGAGGTAGAGACAGGGCTAACTTCTGCCACTCAGAATTGTAGAATGAGGCAAAACAAGAAAGGATTCAAGAGCTGCTCCTGCACCAAATGCAGGACCTGTAAATGGACTTCTTTGGAGCTCAGCAAATAAACCTGCTGTTGCTAGTTCCCTACTCCCCTTACCATATAAACCTCTCTAGAGCACCTTGTTTACGCCATTGTTAATATTCAGGCTGATATGGAGGATAGGAACAAGTGGGCAAATCCAAGACCTAAACAATAAAATGAAGCAAGCATCCCACCATAATGATCTTTGCGTGTTTTGGGGAAACTATATTGAGAAGGGCGTTATACAAATAAAATGCAATTAAACTCTTCATTAAACATTCTGGGCTACAAAAAATATAACTTTATGAAACAGCAATTTTTTTCTTTGTCTGGAAAAAAAAATGTTGCTAATATGCTAGACACAGTACTACTCCTGTGACGACTGTGTCAGGAAGTATATTGTATACAGAGGCATTCTCACCTGCAATGCCTTGCAGGAGACCACAGACATTGAAGATGCTTTTCTTCATGATGCTCTGGAAGCACAAGGTGAAGATGGACATGATGGCTACAGTGCACAGCAGCAGAATACCCACTGCCAGGAAGATGGAAGTGGCCTGCCAGAAGCCGCTGGCGATCTCGGCAAAGTGTGTGGCATACGGCCCGCACTGGACCCCCCTCGACAACTGTAGACAGCGCCCATAGAGTCCCAGTGTGGGCCTGTAGGGGTCCGGGGACCCGTACGATCCAATGTTATTGGTTGATCCAGCGGCGGTACCCACAAGCCAGTCGTTGCTCATGAAGACAATGAGCTCGGTGAAGGCGACCATGATGCTGAGAAGAGTCCAGAGCATGGAGCGACATGTCACAATCACATGACACATGGTGCAGGTGTATCCAGAAAGTTCTGAAGCTTCTGGAAGTCCTGGAGTCTGGTTCCTTTATACTCCAAAATGTGAAGGTTTTCACATTCAATGTAGAGAGAAGTCCGACTGAAAAGCAGCCTTAGCAGGTGAACGCCAGTCCGCAGCGGCTGTGATCCTTCTCGAATAGCTTCCGATCGCTCCGTCCTCTCGGCTCTGACCTTGCTCTCCGCGCTCCGTAAGTGCAAGTCTGTACCTTGTGCCTTACTTCTGCTCACGGCACTACATCTTAGCGAGGGAGCTCCTGAAGTATATCTGAGAGAGAGAGAGAGAGAGAGAGGGGGGGGGTAAGAAGATGGCGGGGGTGTGAAACTTGTTGCAAAAGGGCAAGTATTAGCTGCAGGACCTCTGAATACGCAGTGACACACCAGCACACTGCTCTCACAGCCTTAGCTGGACAGCTTCCAAACTCACTTCCTTCCAAACTAGCAGATCCTCCAACTCGCCCCAACCTCTGTCTGGGTCCGGGAAACACCCTCCATCCGGCAGCCGCCAGCTGTCATTATAAAGATGCCCTGTCACGTCTGCCACCGACAAGCCAAGCTGGTGGCACAGAACCGCTATGACGTAAACATGGTGCTGCTTTCAGAAGGAGGATCTTACCACAGCGCCGCATTACTGCTTACAAACTAACAAACAGCATGCTTCAGTGGGCCTGTGGCCCCCCCCCCCTCCTACATGCTTAGACATGATTCAGCAACAGCCTCTCAGATGGACACAGTCGCTTTTAAAATGTCTCTGCCAGTCAAGGTCAGTCCACGGTGCACTGACGGACAGCTGAAACAAAAACTGCTTCTGGTCTCCACTTTTAAAGTTTCTTTAATCATTTCCTGCCCAATACGGCAGAAAAGTGAGAAGGACATCAGACCTCAAAAGGAAAGATGGGGGGGGGGATCCAAGTGACCAGGAAGGTTCTCTAGACTACAAGCATCTCTGTGGGACAGTTAATTCAACTTAAGAACTCTATGTGATGGCTGAATGCTTGAGAATCTATAAGGGTGGGGGTCTTCCTACATTGCAAAGAAATTTGTTAAGATGATCAAGGAAGAGCTAGGAGCACATCGTATGACAGGTAGAGTAACAGTGGGAGTACAACTGTCCTACCCCTATGACGACATGTCACAATCCCCCCCCCCCTGCACTTTCTAGATATTCCAGGTGAATTCCTACTTGGTCAAGTACCATCATGTGCTACATTTCTAGAAAGATGCCATTTAATAAAGGCTAATGTTCCACGTGTTGGAACTCAAGACAAAACCTACCAGCTTGGGGGAAAAATATGCAAGTCAACATTTTCTGGTTCAGGTTCCATTCCAAACTACTCCCAGGAGTGGAAATCAAGGATCTTAAGTCACAGTTTGTAAGCAAGAGGTCAGGCTTTGCAGCAGGGGTGAGGAACACCCATGGCAAGAAGACTCGTTTGTGCACTGTTGGCTGCTGCCTAAATTCAACCAGATGGGGGACTGATTTGGCCTGCATTGCAAATTATAAATTCCCGCCACCCAAATTCAAGACCATAGCTAGCATTTCACTCGGTCGTGCATTCTTAAATGGCAGCATCGTGGAGACCATCTGAAATGATAGCTAAAGCAGAACGCAAAGCACGGGACACAAAATGGCATGCCCAAATCTGGCAACAGTCTCTACAGGAAGTAGGAGTGCACTGAAAGAGGGGAAATCCAACAATCCATTGATATGTGGTTCCTCATTCAACAAGGAATCCTACCCAAAATTAGTTCATTTTACTGTGAGCCTTCCTTATTAGTTCCTGTCGCATTTTAGAACGCACGTACCATTTTTTGGAACTTAGGATCTGAGAGAGAGACCACCCACATTGGATAGGGGCGTGTCTCAACACACCGACACTGGTGGCACACCATGCCATGTCCTATGGTGACACATTGACTATGATGCCAAGCATTCAACTGTTTACCTGCAGTAGTGACTGGGGAAAAACCACGACGAGAGGGAAAAAAAAAAAAAAAAAAAAGATCACAGGTTTCTGGCTTTAATACCCATGAAAACGGGCAGCAGTTTACCCAGCATGGTTAAGGCTTAAGGTGGAAGTTGAGAAGCCTGCATTGAGTAAAATGTCAGTAGGAGAGCAAATCAGGGGTTTCATGCCACGGCACCCAAAAGCTCAAATAACCAGACACACTAACTGCAAAGACCAAAATTCACAGCATGGAGACACCTGACAGCAAAAAAACATTAAATCAGATTCCCAGTCTAGCACGTTAATACAAGTTAAATGCCTTAATTTTTTCCCAAGCACCATCCATTGTGTTAAACTCCCACCTTTATTAAAACCAAAACCGGACATTTCTCTGGAAAATCATGCTTGTGACCCAATGGCCACAAAAGCAACCAGGTTCCAGGTAAATTAATGCAATACGAAGTCAACAGGCCTTGCCTCGTTTTAAGTAAAACTTATGGCAAATCTCACTGAGAACTTCATCCGCTCGTATGTTCCAAATCCAATTGGTAAGGAAGAAAGTGGCTTTTAAATTATTATTATTTTTTTAAAGACAGGAAAATATCCCTATGATTTACGCTGCTGGGAAACTTCTCCCAAGTTAAACCAGTCAGACAACATAGCATTGCAGATACAGGTCGCTCTGTGCAGCCAGTTTAACGCGAGTACTACCCTCCCAGCCCACAGAAAACCTGTGAATGACGGAAAAGTAGCGATAAATCAGTAGCCAGACAGCTTCTACCATGGGAATTTTATAAATTACATCATCCTGACCAGAATGCCACAGGTCAACAGTGAGTTTGCACGAAGTCAGTGAATATTTTACTGGGATATCTGATTAAGACTCACTGCTGCAACTGAAGTCTAGACCCGGACAAGTTTTGACAAGACGAAGCAACGGTGCACGCAGGTCGAGACACGCAATGGGAAAAACATTCAGAGCTTAAGTGAGCTTTAGCACTTGTGCAGCCTTCAAATTCAGAAGGCGTGGAGAAGCGAGCCAAGGGGGCGGGTGGGCGGATGGCATTAGGGGAAATTAGATTCCACATAAGGCTTCAGGTTAAATTCTGACTACGGATCATTACAAATGGGGAGAGGAAAAAAAAAAAAAATATATATATATATATATCAGTGCAAAGTCAATGCAGCCCATAAGATTATCAGCAGAAGAACACAACACACACGGGGGGGGGGGGAGGGGGGGGGTGCTACACTTTCCAAGCCCTTGGCTAAAGCCCAACCCCACAAGGAAGAGGGGAGAAAAATTGCAGTAACCATGCTTTGAAGCCACAGCAGTTTGTAGACAGGTTAGAGAACAGGAGACTGCGCAGACACATGCATGCAAATGCAGGCCTCTCCTTAGAACCCGGTCAGGCCTCTCCTTAGAACCTGGTCAGGCCTCTCCTTAGAACCCGGTCAGCTCAAGGTCATAAAATCCTATTTCCATGCTCAGCTGACACATCCACCATGAACAAACACCCATCCGGATTTCCCCAACGTCCTACCCCACCACCCCGTAATCACCAATACTTCAGAGGGGCGGAAGGAATGCCAGACGGCAAACTCGAGCACAACAGCCATTGTGCCATCAGGTCAAAGGTCACCTGTAAACACAAGGCAGCCCTCTGAGGCAATTTGAGTCATTTTTTGGATAACCAATGCTTAAGCCACCCCCCAACCAAAAAAAAAAAAAAAAAAAAAAGCATACATCACCCCAAAAAGGTACACTCGTGCCAGCCAATAGGGTATCCATTACAAACTGATCACCCACCCATGTTTGGGACTCAAGTCAGCACACCTATCACATTTCACCAAAAGGAACACGGGCCTGGAGACGAGACAACCTTTAAAGTCACACCACCACCACCCCCCCCCCCGCCAAGTTCATTGCAGGCCAGTGTCTGGAAGGATTCCCACCCGCCTGGTGTCCACCAGCATTTTAAACTCTGCCATATCATTATTTCGACGATTCAATACCAGCGCTCCCACCACAAAAAACAAAAAAGTTCACCGAGGAACGCTCATGCAACGCGCCACATCGTTCAAGCAACAGGAATAAAACTAGCGTGAAGTGAAATTAAGTCTATTTAATTTGTGCCAATTAAACATATCATGCAATACATGCAAGACTAACAAAACACTGTAGAATGACACTGCACCCGCTTCCTGACTCATGCCGTAGAAAATCTCGTTCACGTTCCACACTTATGCAATAGTCGCCATTGCCGCAGATTTTAAGTATTCAATCTACCACGGATCGAGTGCTTGATGAGCCGCGATGCGCTGCAGTTGATATTTTACGGAATCCAAGCCAGGCAGCGTTTTAGAGCAAAAAGCCCACGCAACAGCGGATCACTTGGGCGCAGAATCAGACGCGCGTTTGATTCACAAATGCACCACCCGGCACTGCGGCTTTCACAGTTTTACTCCAGGAATCCCCGTCTTGGTGTGGAAAAAACCGGCCGAGTTGGTCTGGCTTCCCGACTAAGCGCTTCACGTGGTCCACAGGTCTGGAGAAAAATGCCGGAGGGCTTCCCCCCCCCCCCATTTTCTGGCCAAGTAGAAGAGAGCTACCGGAAGACTTCCGAGTGGAAACACGTAGGAGCACTTCCTTATAACTTAATAAAGGCTTCCAGCACGGCGTGCGCAAATCCCGATAAGGGAATTAAGCACGCGGGTCGGTGGAAACGAATCGAAATTCCACAGCAGAAGAGCCCAGACAGAGCGATCGCACGCGGTCGATTACAAGCCAACACTATGCATTAATTATAAGTTTTAAAAACTAGAAAGTTTCACATAATTTTAACTCGGGCCTCCCCGCCTGTCCGCTCGCAATTACAGAAAATGGAAGAAAGCGTCATAAGTTTGGGTGAAATGTGGGAGAATATTAAGATTTTACCCATTGCTGCTCATAACGTTAAATACAGATCCAAAAGCCTTAAGGTAACTCAGCGCTTGGTATTAATTGCTTTTTAAAATCCTGGAACACGCCCTTTGTTCAAGTTCCGTTTGGATAGTAGAGTCCCGTTCAAGATCCAGTTTACATACACATGTTTTCGTATACATGTCACGGTTAAGTGGCTGCATTGAATGAAACACGTTATAAAAAGTATGCAACAATACATTTTGTGTTTTTTTCACCGCATTCGGATCGCATTAGTTACAAAAGGAGTGTTGTGAATTCACCGTGATCCGGTCGAAGTCTCCACCGGGGTGCGCCGCCCATACGGACTCCTGGCCGGTCACGCAACCCACGATAGCGGCGTCCTCCGCGTAACCCGTAGACATCAAGTTCGTGACATACCCGGTCCAGGACATCGTTGGCGAGAACTCTTAAGCTGTCCGGTGAAACTTGGGAACCTGGGCAGGGGAAATGGATATTTTAACCTTGAAAACGGCGAAGGAAAACTTATCACAACTAATGCTGTAAGTGCGAGACGGGAGCAAACTCCGTCAGAGTATAAAATACGCGTCAGTTACATGCCCTCTTTCCCTTAATGTTAATTATAAAGGTATAGGGGGGGGGGGAATAGCAGTTGCGTTTCGACTACCTGCAGCGAGACGGTCCCTTTGACTTTTGCAAACCTGCAAAGTGGGATTGAGGAAATCGCCACGGATTTATATCGAACCATGCCCAACCCACTGCTTAGACACTTCCTCAAAAAAGGGAGGGGGTGGGGGAACAGGAGAGAAAAATCACGGGCTTTCAAAATGAAACAATCATGCACACGAAGTCAAAGATCACTTCTACATTTTATATCAAGTTTCTCTGTAAAATATACAATTAGTCGCAGACGTCTTTATATTCCGGAATGCGCAAGTCACTTTCACGCAGTGTAAAAAGATCATCTTTACCTTTTAACATTTTCAGTAGCTCACAAGTAATGTTCCGAATTCTCCCCATATTCTTTCCCAATCACGCATTTGTTTTTAGCCTTTCGTCATACATATCTGCCAACATAGTATATAGTGTGTTATTTCCAAAGTACAAAATTCTTAGTATATAGCTGTACACATGACTGGGTAAGCTTTTGTCTGTGGGGAGGGGTCTGACGTTATTTTGACGATTACATTCGCTAGAGCATATTTATACGTTTTTATGTGAAATAAAACATGCATTTATGACTTGGATCATGAATGTTCAATGATGTATTTTAGTTCAATTTTAAGAACTAGTTAAAGGCGTGAATTGAGCCCTGAGATGTGGATATTCTTGGCTAGTGTTAGGTACTTGTAAATAGATTTCACTTGTCTGTCTGGTCAAATAAATAAAAAAAAATTTTTTTCAAGCATTCGACTTAAAAATGCATAACACATTCTGAAGAGCGATGGAAATTTGACGGTAGCCTTTCAATCTGCGAAAACAAAATAATTTATAGTCTTCCGTGATGATTGTGGAAACGAGAAAAGGCTTCTGAATGGCTTGATTTTGCCGCTTTCTGAAACTGTCCTCTATGGGCTTCTGTTGTTCAGTCGTACAGCCTACAGATTACATAACCATCGCCATACTGGTGATAGAGTTAAAGCCGCTCTTTCTTCTCGAATAACGTTAACAGTGCCTTACAATCATGCATGTTCTTGAACCTTGTCAGTGTTATAAATACTCGGTAATCCCGAGTAGAACATGCGCATGGAAGGTGTTCGATTCCCTTATTTTTACGTCTTCGCCTTTCAGTAACAAGAAGCGGCGTGTTGAAGCATGCGTCAGTACTCCGAATTCATTCTCCGAGCTTCCACGTGGGGCGCCTCGAGCAGAAGTGAATTTTAAGATTAGGGATTAGGGATACTGAAATATCGATTCTTTCGGTCAGTTTGGTCTAATTAAAAATGGATTCTAATATAAAAGTATCGATTTTCACCTGGCAATTTAAATGTTCATATTACTAAAAGCAGATGCGATTTTAGAGACTTGGGGGGGGGGGGTAGGCAAATAATAAACCCATGCCCCCTCAACTCCCCCACCCACAGCATGGTAACATTTATCACCTTTATATAACTTATATGTAAATTACTATGAACAAAGAGAATGTAATACACACAAGACCTTTGTTACAAGACCTTGGATATTAATTAGTAGTGGGCAGGGCTGCCTATAACGGGTCAGAAGGAGACCCACGCGATGCGAGCCCTGGATAGAAACGAAATCGGACTGAGAAGAATGTCATTGATTTTAGGAGACATTTCTGTTTAATCGTGACGGACGAGTTTTGTTCACGCTGGCGGGACTAATTTGTTGGCAGGCAAAACGATACAATGCTTTTTAATATTCAAGACCATTTTGTCCGAGCAAAAGGCTGTGGAGACAGTTATTAGAAAGCCAGACAACGAGGTCTACATCAATCATCCACATCCCCCTCTACTTACTTACACTTCTTGTACTCATACCACTTACGTTCAGGGCTCTAAGACGTCGTCCTTCTCAAAGGTCTTGGATATTGTTAGAAGAGTGAATCAGACACAACTGTGCATTTTTACTCCCGTTATGTCCATGTCAAGGATTGGAACCCCACCCCTTCTTGCTCACACATGCACACACAAACACTTTTCCTCAGGCGACACCCTATTCGGCCGTTCTTTTTCAGCGAGAGTCCGGTCCTGTCAGGAAGGTACACTCTGGAGGGAAACTCGGTCTATCTACTCAAACGCTGATGCTTGCATGTCAGAACGGGAGAGATGAAGCACATGCCCTTGCGTGTAGACGAGTGAGCAGGTCCTCACACCCTCAGCCACTCCTCCCATTCAAGGATGTGTTATGAGAACCTCTGGGTGAAAGGAAAAACAATTCAATGAATAGAGCTGGAAATGCATCAGGGGAAAACTGAGCAGCAATTCCAAAACCTAGAACCAGGACAAAAATATAGCTAGTTCAAGTCTTAGGTAAGGATCATGTAGTTACCTTCTGCAAGCTCTTGGCGAGGCAAGTCAGAATTAAATGAGATCCACATTACTTGGGATAGGGACACCTATTAAGCAACCTGAGAATGTAAATTACCTTGACAATTGTTGCTAAGGGGGGCAACACCCTAGAATGATGCACATTCATTCTCTGACTGGAAGAGCACATGACTGTGCTCACTGGACCGAAGGCAACGGTGCTGCTCCTCAAACAACTGGACGGGGATCAGCGACTGAGGGCGGTATGCAGCATGAATGTGAAGGTGTATCAGGTCTCGAGGGAGGGATGAACCCCACTGCATTGTCCTAGAGTGGCTTTTCCCTATCCGGTGCACAGGGACCCTCAGACAATTCATGTGTTAAGCTAGGAGGGAGCAATAATATGGACTGTCTGGCAGGGAGCTCAGAGGGAGCAAAAATGTGGTCTGTCTGGCAGAGAGCTCAGAGGGAGTAAAAATGTGGACTGTCTGGCAGGGAGCTCAGAGGGAGCAAAAAAAACATACTGCCTGAGTTCATCAAGGACCAGACAGAGCCTGGAGGAAGCAAAAATGTGGACTGTCCAGCAGGGAGCTGGGAGGGAGCAAAAACATGGACCGGTTGTGGGTTCCCTGAGGACCGGATTGGGAAACACTGCCTTAGGGAAAGATATTTAAGCTGAACTGCTCCAACTGCATAAATATCTTTAGCCATATATACTGTGTATATGGCTATAGCTGAGTAAAGTATGATAATGAGGTAGCTCTTACAGTAGCACTCTGCGAGCTGTGGTTTTCCTGGGGAACTCGAGCTACGCCCTTTGGCAGGAGGATCAACACAAGGACATACATTGTGAAAGACATAGCACACATTCCTCATTAGTCCTACCCCCACCATGACGGCGTGCTGCAGGAGATGCACCCCGCCACATGGTCCCCTTCTAAAGTATAACTCTGTGCCCTACATCAAAAACAGCATTAAATCCTCTCTACACAAACAGGCTGCAAAGTCCTCTGTTTTACTTGTGATTTTGGCTGCGTTCTAACCAATTACTTGTACACCATGCCCCACCCCCAAAAAAATTTAAAAAAATCTTGTTCAACATACATACATACAAAAAAGTGTCGGACAACAAAATACTGAAATTGCTTTTTTTATGGCACAAACTAAATTATAAAATATAACAGATGTAAGAGTATAGTTTAGAAAAGGTACACTTTCCTAGTATGTAAAGTATAAGTGTGCTGTGCTTATTTCTTCAAACATAACAATCCTCTTCATTTTTATTTACCATTAATAAAATCATTGTACAAGTCCCAGAATTTTATTTGATGGGATGATTCTCAAAATAAATAAATAACATCTAATTTGAACAGACAGTGGCGTTTGCATAAACATCCATTTGATTACTGTTGTTTCTGTCCGTGTTTTTTTTTTTTTTTTTTTTTTTTTTAATAATCACCGTACACAATACAGGTAGCATTTTATTTGGTATGCAGAATTAATAGATCTTCTAAATCTTAGTTAAAATGTTGACTTCATAATAATCAGGTTGGGAAAATGTCAGCGATACTGCAAGGTAACAAAAGCAGCAACCGTAGTTTGACTTGCTCATTTAATGTTCATGTTATTCAAAATTTGTACAGCTGTATGAAAACAATGTTAAGAAGAAGAGAGTCAGTTTTACAGTCATAGTTGCATACATAGAGAATTGTGCAGTGAATGCAGTGTGCAGCAGACCCAATGCAGGGTCCGAGTTGCACTGGGCTACCCCCATAATACAACCCAGGACATTTATAATGATAATAATCTCCATTTATATGTTTCCCTCAAAAAATCTATTTAACTTTTTTAAATATAAAGAGCAAAAATGTCAGGAAACTCATTGCAAAAGCAGTCGTGGGAAATAAAGTAAATCAAAATTGTGATTAGTGTTCAGTGATATTCTGCTCGCCAAGACAGTTTAGGAAAAAAACGGCTCACAGCGACAAAGTTCTGCGGACCTAAAATATGACTGGGGAGTTACAAAAGGTGGGGGGGACTAAAAGCAGAGGAGTCCATCAGACGGAGACTTTCCTCGCGGAAAACCGGCGTCACACGCCTCCGTCACCGGCCATCTACTGGCCCGGTAATCGGTCGGCACCCGGCCAGCCGAACACTAAACTCATCGGATAGTCACTGTAACCCCCCTCTCTCTCTCTACAAACAGCACTTCCATATTCCCCGCAGCCCCTGAATTCCATTCCAGAACCTTCTTTTTATGTGGTTACCGAGGAGAACAAACCCCCGCACCCCCCCCCCCCCCCATTTTACAAAATAAAACACGATATTGCCGCTTTCATGGCCAGTCAAAGGACTATCGGCCATATCTGAAACCCTGAAAAACCGGAATCGCGCGGAGGCGTCCGCCCACGCTTCACTGACATGTCATTTCCATGCTCCACTTTCCGTCCATCTGCCCGCTTCCAAATCGAAGTGCAAAATGACGGCTTGACAACCAGCTGACTAAACTACAACGTTAGTAGTGATAGATATAGTACTGAGACTTAAGACAACAGGAAAGACGCTGTAATCAAAATTTATATAAACAAATAAAAATATTGGTCCACTACACCAGTACAACATTAAAGTGGGTTTTTTTTTTTGTTGCTTTTTTTTGAAACTGGGAAGGGGAAAAATGCTAAACACCAAAATTTGTACGAAAATCTCAATATTAAACCAGAAGATAAATGTAACCAGTTAATACCTTTAAAAAAATGGACGCCTGAAACATTATATTTCAGGGTGTGTGCAGCACCTGCCCTCGTCTCTGGGCAGTCATTACTGTTAAGGGACGTTACTCATCAGCGTCGTGGGAAGAACGTACCCAGCAGACGGGTACAAGTACAGACAGGTCGGGGGTGGGGGGGGACAGTGGTGATGAAAACCTTGTCTCCTTTGACTGGGACAACAACAACAAGGACAAAAGGCCAAAAGTGAGGAAAGACAAACATGGCTGCGTTTTCTCTCACAGCTGCACCTCCCCCCTGCCGAGGAGACGGGCGGTCTCCCCCTCGCTGAGACTGGCCTCATCTTCCTCCTCCTCGTCATCAGAGTCCTCCTCCTCCGGAGAGTAGTACCCCTCGTGGGCGAGCAGGGGCGAGTCGGAGCAGGGCCCAGGCCCGGAGCATTCTGCGGTGGAGGAGTACACCCCCGGGCCGTCGCTGGAGGAGGGCGAGCCGGGCCGCGAGGGCCGCAGCAGGGGCGTGCGCTCCGTGTCGGCCTCCTCCCTGGCCCCCCTGCCCTCTTCCTCCTCGTCCTCCTCCTCGGATTCCGTGTCTGGCTGGATGACGCGTTGCTTACACACGGGACAGGTCTTCTTGGTCTGGGTCAGCCAGGGATCCACACACCTGCAGTGATAGGCTGGGAGGGGGGGGGGGGCACACACTCTCAAGGTGGGCACTAGGTGGCGTGGCAGTTAAGGCGCCTAAACTACTTCGGAAACATCTCCAGCCATATTGCGGGTACGGTGTAGCAGTAGAAGTCTGCCAGACAAAAATATTACTCTCCGTTCCGAGAAGTCATATTGGAACTGATAGGGATAGTGGTTTACAATGGACATGGGTGGATTAATATCTCTGGGGGCCCTAGGCTGAGATCCCCCCACCCCCAAAAAAAAAAAAAAAACGACACCAAGCTACTTTTATCTGAAGGAGAAATTAAAACAATGTAATAATCTTTTAATCAGCATTCAAGATACGGGTGGTAAAGCGTGTCAAACAGGGTGGGGTGGGGTGTGAGCAGATTGGATTATTTCATGTTTCTAAAAGTGCCAGCATCTTGTTGGCATTGCCCGTTTATGACCTCTGACCCCTGCCTCGGGCCCCGCCCAGAAGTCCGATAAGCGAACTGCTCCCCCCCCCCCCACTTGCTCCGGCTCCCTGCGATTCACTGGGCCTGAACGGGAACCAACATGCAACTGAAAACATGCTGCCCCGCGGAGCCCAGAGAAAGCGACGACAAACAGGAAGTGACACGCGGGATGAGCGATGACAGGAAGTGACACGTGGGATGAGCGATGACCGGAAGTGACACGCGGGATGAGCGATGAGAGGAACGATGCAGACGGGCGTGTGCCCGGCCGCTGCTGGCTGGAACTGGGAGTAGCTGGTTCCGCTATGGCTATGGCAACTGGTGAGTAAGGGACACACATCTTACCATGGGAGCAGGGCAAAATCCTTAGCTTGTCCCCGTCCTCGTACTCATCCAGGCAAATGGCGCACATGTCATACTCATCACCTGCAAGAGAAGGACACAGGAGAGCAGAGGAGTACCAGGTGGCAGGAGGGGGTCCCTCTCACCCCCACACCTGAACACGAGGAATCTCGACTGCTCCCGTACACACACAGCGGGCTTGACACTGCAGAGATGCTGCCAGATGCAAATCGGTATCATTTTACATTTACATCTTATTATGCGTACATTTTTTTTAGAAAGCGGAGTCAACCAGCGCCTAGAGAAATTGGGGGTTAAGGGCCTTGCTCAGGGGGCCGATGGGGATATCAGTCTGTCGATCCTAGGATTTGAACTGACAACCTTCCGATCTCAGTATTCTAACTCACTGAGCCACACACACATATGTGTCTATATAAATACATATATATGATTGTTATTGATTCCTCCCAGACACAATATACTGTGCAGCTTAATGCATTCATATGCATATACGAATATATTAATTATAATAATTTCTCACAAAGCTGAAACAATGCAACTGTCACTGAGATGTTACGGCCATGCACGAATGCTTCCAGGCACGCGCACACGCACACACCGATGCATGCTCAGGCACACGCTTATGTGCACACGCTACCGGACCATGCAGTGTGACACGGCTTGCCGACCCGATGATGTCTGGGAACCTTTCAGGCAAAAATTATGGGAAAGACGGAAGAGAACCCCATCGGGCCACAGGGGTGGGTGTGCAGAGAAGAGACCGACCAAAGTAAAATGGAAATAGTCATGCAAAAACACCAAGAACACAAGCATAGAATGCAAATCCTCTGCGGTCTGCGCATCAAACGTGGCATAGGTCTATAATCTGAACCACTTCTGCCGTGTCACGTCCCAGGGCTCCAGCCAGCCTGATACAGGCTGGCGCTTAAGGTCAGGAGGTGATTAAAGAGAGAAAAAGAAGCGGAGAGTAAAGACAGGAACCCGGAGGCAGGAGGAGACAGGAGGAGGCAGGAGGAGGCAGCAAAACCAGATCCAGTGAGCTTCAAGCAGACGGACAGGCCTGCGCTCCTGCTGCTCCCTGGCAAAGCAACCGCAGAAAGTTGTTTTCAGAAGGATATTCGCATAATAAACAAAGGCTGACTCCGCCCACCAGCTCCCAGAAGCCCCCAGGAATTCCTGTCCGTCGACATTCCACCACATAACTTTTCAACGGGCATGTGACGAGCGAGACATGCACCTCATCCAGACAGCCAGCCTTAACCGGCGCTGCTCTCATTTATTACCCCTGACATCATGCCGACACGAGCCTGGGAAAGCTATGTTAGCGAGAGATGCAGCCACGCATGTCAGCTCATCCCAGTTAGTCATGTGGTTGGGCCCAGATGTCCGTTTCTGCAAAGCAGCTTTAATGAAATATTACTGTCCAATGATAATAGTACCAAAACAACACAGAAAGGCCTCCCAGCCTTTGGCCACTAATATGTCTTCTCAGGGCAGGTCAGATAAACAAGTACCGTCTGTCGATTTTTCCTGCAAAGCTCTGGGCTGAATCTTTGCAAGTAAGGCAGGAACACAGCTGTAACAATGACGCAACTGCGAGAATGAGAAATGATGCAGAATGAGGAAGATGTTCCTTCAGACCTGCTCTTCGGCTTCTCTCCTGCACCTGGGACTCGACACAAGGAGCAACTGCCGGTGGTTTTTGGTCACCGCATCAGCACATGGAGCAGCAGGTGTCGGGCCGGACACGGACTCAGAAGCCAACGGTCACACGTCCAGGCAGCCAGAGAGACGTTGTATCTGCTCAGAACCGCAAGGTTCCTCGGCTGATTTCTCTGTCTGTGATTTGTGCTCACGACTGACCCAGAACCCAGGGCACTTCTCTTCCCTTTAGGTTCTCAAATCATGATGTATTCTGAAAACAAAAACTGAATGGCAACCTTTTAAGAGCGGCGATTATCCAAGCTGTATAAGAGGAGTTCTGAAGAGATACGGAAGCAGCTAAACATAGCGAGCTCTTCCGGTTACATCATACAGTCTCAGAACGGCATCCTGAGGCCTAAACTCTCCTGCACGCATCTATAAGCGCGGCATCTCACGGTCCTTCACGCTGCTCGGCCACAGAGGACACTCGTATCTCCCGCTGCCCATCATATGCCCGACACACAGATTAACTGATTTCCTGATCTCAAGAGATTAAAAATAAACGAAGGTGCCTCAGAACAGAACTTTGTCGAGCCCCACAGAGCCACTGGCCAAACAGGAAATCGAGGCCACGTGGCTTCCTGTTTGCCAGAACATTCCCGCTCGCCACCTGCACACACTACGTGGAACTTCACAGCTACCAGTATACAGGTACATGTTTATGAGAGTATGTGCCCAGAAATGGACAGCTTCCCATCCAGGCTGTCCATGCCTTGTGCCCTGTGGTGATTTAGGATATTAATATGACATCATCCCCATCTCTACAGGAACTTTTTCCACCACAACGAGTACCATACTTTTGGTACGTTCACTTTTGCATTGACTTCCAGTCGAGTAGCAGTCGAGTAGCAGGTGAGTAGCAGTCGAGTAGCAGTCGAGTAGCAGT
>JAODUD010000063.1:30616-49325 GCA_026784285.1 Stomatorhinus walkeri
CACTTTTGCATTGACTTCCAGTCGAGTAGCAGTCGAGTAGCAGGTGAGTAGCAGTCGAGTAGCAGTCGAGTAGCAGTGCCAAAAGTGCCAAACCAGCTTGAGTATTTCTTTGGTACTTCAGAACTTTGGGGTGGGACTTGAAATGCAAATAGCCTGCCTCTGAAACACAATACAACCGCAATCTTGAAAAGATTTGCGAACTCAAAACAACAAAAGAAAGTTACAAAAATATATATATATATTAATTGAGATACAACAAAAAGATCAGGATATCATGACAAAAAAATCTAAAAAGTATTTCAATACTTAATGTAATATATAGCGTGTTTTCCTGGCAATGCGACTGTGTGCATGGTGCAGCAGGAAAGCGCTCTATGTGAGCACCGGACAGCTGACAGACCGGGTTTGGCCTGATTCCTACACTGTGCCCAAAGCCATTATTTTTGTAAGCTGGACCACAGCCAAAGTCGAACCCTCGAGTCAGTAACGGGAAGACAGCTGCCCGGTGCTTCCTGATTCCTCCTTCTTGTGATGTTTCGCTAAACAGGAAGTCCTGTGGAATCCCCCCACATTTTTTGGTTTTGTCCTTGAAGCAGGAAAGCATGCCCTACAAACCTGGGGAGTTTTTTAAAAGTTTAAAAATCTGCATCACACGGTTCTGTGACACACCACTGACGCATGGTCATGTGATTCCTCAGAATCCCCAAAGCGGTACCTTACAAACCGTGCAAAAGCAAAGATCACTGCAGTGCGCAGTGGAAAAACAATAAATGTGAGGGATAAACATATCGAGGGCAGGACAGTACAGGTGAGAACTGGGCTACAGGAACACGAAACAAGGAATCACTCAGGATACTGCATGCTCCCGTAACTAAAAGTGGCAAACTAGCTAAGCCTGTTCTGTCCGGCCCCTGCTAACTGCTGATTGGCCAGTGTTACAATGATTGACATGCGGCTCTGCTTTTTGCAGCCTCACCCCCTCGGCACAATGCCAGCTGATTGGCCGATCGATCGTGAAGCAAACAAGGTTACAGAGGCTGAACACAGGGATCTGGATGGGATGCAGGCAAAGCTGACAACCGAGATTGAAGAAGAACTGAAAATGGGCAGAGTAGGGGGGGCATTTAAAAATGAAACCAACAAGAAGAAAAGTAAATTTCTAAAAAGTAACTAAACAACAAGACCATAAAAAAAAAACCCCGACAGGGAGGGCAGAGCTCACTGACAATAAGGCAGTCAGTTTGGAAGCATGAACCACTGAAGAAAAGTCTGTGGTGCCAGTTCCCACGGGATTAAATTAACCAAGTCTGCCTGCTCGATCTCTGAAGTTCACTCTCAACTCCGCAAAAGCGTGTTGAAAGGCAGGAAGTTTCCCCAAACTTGCTGCTGAGTGAAGAGCTCAGAGTGCTGGAAGCTCAGAGCTCAGTGTCAATGTTATCTGCTACTGTCGGCAGGGTTCGAAGCTAACACCCGGTGGGGCTCCTGTCAAACGAGTGGGAGTGTGTGGAGAGGATGGCTTAGAGCCGATTTCACAGAAGGCAAGGTGGATGCTTTGTAACAGCGCCATCTGCTGGAGGGAGGGCTGAAGTGATGAAGGGACTACCACACCAGCAGCTGTGGAATGCGACAGACACTGGAGGGCACTTACCCTTCTTGAACTTATGGACGGGGATCTTCTTCAGCTGCTCCTTGGTCAGCCGGTTCCTCCTGGCCCGTTTCCTGTGCTGCACGCAGCGCACGATCTGCACAGAGGGGAGGCAAGGATGAGGCAGCGAAATGACCCCTGCATGACCTCCCACCGTCACCCCTGACAACAGCATTCCACAAAGGGGACTCGCCGACAAATACAACCCGCAGGTATTGATATCAGGTAAAAACGGGTGTCAAATATCAACCACCCGTAAAACACTTTGATACAGGCCCCGTTCATGTGGCTACCGATATTATACAATTTTCCTTTTTTATCCAGCTATTTTAAACTTATCGGGCTTTATTTGGCTCCATAGACAGCATTGCTGCTTCACAGCTCCAGGGTTCGAATCTCGCCCCCACCGTACGCAAAGCGCCAGGCCTCCAATCTCTGTGTTCATACAGGCTTTGTTACCTCTGCCTACCACAGCTCAACTCCATGTAGTCTGGCTGACTGGTACCTAAAATTTCCCATAATGCAGTTCTGCGTGTGTGGCATGGGAAGGCCGGGCATCCCACACAGAGTGTCCCCGAGTCATCGAATTACTAAGCCCAGCCCCAGGCTCACTGTAACACTGTACCAGTGACCCCGTGCAGTGAATATTCGCAGCTAATTTTCCTTACAGCAGAAGCCTCGGGAATTTTAATAGCGCTCTCCGGTTTCATTAATGGCCCTTATTTGATGAGTCACGGGTCAGTGAGACTGGATGATACCAGAAAAGGGGCGGCTCCAGTGCCTTTCCCAGACAGAACTAGCCGAAACGGCACGGAGAGCAAAAAGACAGGGTCGCACGAACGGAAAATGAGAAGGCGTGCCGGACGACGGCTCTTACCAAGATGGTGACCATGATGAGGATGATCATTCCCATGACTCCGGTGAAGGGGATGAGGTAGTAGATGAGCGGGAAGGTGAACTCGGGCCATAGGATCACATAGGACCTGAACGCAGGGCGAGATACCATAGCGTGACCTCTTCAAACCAGAGCATTGTCCAGTAAGCTCCAGGACAAGGAACGTCAGCCCCGACAGAACCTCCAGCGCAGAGATAGGCTCAGAGAACATCCAGCGGTCCAGCAGCATCTCAAAACTACCAGCCTTCACCTTCAAATACCTTTAATTCCGGTTCCTTACCTACATATCTTCAGCTAAGTCAGGGGTGGGAAATCGTAATCGCAAAGGGCCAGTCCGTTTGTAGGTGTTTCGGATGACCTTTAGGTGTGGGGACTCTTCAGCCAAACAATCCTCTAATTAGTCCGCTAATTAATAATCTAATCTTGTGGATAAGATTGCCCATCCCTGATTTAAGTCCTGGAGCAACATCAAACATCAAAGGCCTATCTAAGGGGGTGGAAATCAAAACATAGCTCAGCTATGACATCATCACGAGTTCCGACAAAGAAGAGTCTGTGAGGTCACCCATCAAAGGCTGCTTATGACACGCCGCGATGCCACAATGAGACCTCACAGATTCAGAAGCGTGCGCCGCCACCGGCGGTCGGTCTTACCCAGCCTCAGGAATAATGTACTCCTTCAGGGACAGGAAAGCGGAGTGGCTTGTGAACACGGAGGGAATCTCGATCTGCCCCGAGATGGTATCTGAACAGGTAATGAACACAGAGGAGGAACTTATAGTCCAGACACACAAGGACACATTTTGAGGGTGATAATGGATAAATACACTCAGGTAATGTCCTGGTATGCCAGATTTGGTCTGTGCAAATAGAATGGTCGTTGGTAATGGGCTTGATTCTATGACATGTGCCGATCTTTAAATCTCAAGGTATCATCCCTAGGTATTTATGAGGAGAAGCTCCCCAGAGTTGGGGAGGAGCCAGCTCACCGTTGTCGGATGCCATGTTGAGCAAAGAGTCCGAGTGCACGTTGTACACAATGGCGGCGCTGTAGCCCGCCTGCTCAGCATGCAGAACCTGCCGGCACAAACCCGTTTCACATGGGCGCTTTACGCACACACAGGCAGACGGCGTGCAGAGCTAGGCGCGCACCTTGACGTCAAAATTGCAGTCAAAGCGTCTGATGATTACGATGTACTTGGTGACGTTCCTGTCCACGGCGCGCGGGGGTGGGTCGATGGGGACACAGGCATTGAGGGGGTGCGCTTCCACCAAAATCCCCTGAAGGACAGGGGGAGAAAGATCGGAGGAGCGTCCTGCAGAAGCCTGGCAGGACGATGTGCACGGCGTTCCTGCAGGTTGACCTCAGTCTGCTGCTACACAAACAAAGCGACATTCCACCCCGCCCCCACCCACTCACCATTAAGCCGTCTTTGGGCAGATGGCCTCCGAAGAAAGACGGCTGGTCCTCAAACACCATGGAGGTGCTGTTGCCATCGTGCTGGGCGGGATGTTACAGGAGGAGGGTTAAATGTGTGGGGAAAAAAGGCCTGCCTCAAGGATAGATCTGCAGGGAGCTCACCGGATTTAGGCGTGTGCCTGTCAGTGAGCATCTGACACATGCGTGCACACACACACACACACACACACGTTACTGGATAGTTGAAATTCTTCTTGCAAAAGAACAAATAAATCCCCCATTGTGGTTGAGTTATTGAATTAACTATGTAGCAGAAGCTTTTATACAAAGCCATGTAAATATTGAAAAAGTAGTACCCTACAGCCAGGTAATGAAGCAGAATTTCTGTCATATAACAACCTGCCCCATATACAAGTAACATGTGAAAGCTGTAAGCGTGCGAATTACTCAGGAACGGGAGGAACTCACAGCATAGATGGAGGAGTGCACTGTAGGGGGCGCCACTATGCAGCAGAGGGCCCCAACCAGAGCGGTCAGCTGGGCACCCCTGCTACCCAGGGGCGACATCCTGCACGGGTGTCTGGTGGCTGGGTTCGGGGGCGGCAAAGAGCAAGGCCTGGGGTGGGCGACACACGACCCGTTAGCACCTGTGCTATAAGGAAGGGGGGGGAGGGGGCCTCCCTGGGCTTCCACTGACTGTGAAATATGCATAGTAGAGAAGGACATTTCTAAAAACGAGATCAGCCAAAGACCCCTGTGCAAACAGGGAGCCGTTCACCAAGCGCCTTTGGGGGAGGATCTATATTTAAAACAAACTGAGCCCAATGAAATGCAAGGTCTGACTCCCCCCTCTGACATGCGTATTTAATGAGTGCTACAGTGACTCAGGGCAAACTCCCGCTACGGCATTCCAAGACAGACTCCGGTCCGTAACCTGGAAACCGGGAGGGGGGGTCGGGGGGGGGGGTGTCGGGGGTTTACCTGGAGTTGGTGGTGACCTCAGGAGGCTGTGAGATGGAGGTTCATCTGCACTTGGTCTGTCAGAGACAAAGACAGGCCATTTAATGCCAGGCCGTGTGAGCCTCGCAGAGACCCAGACAGTCTGTCGCTATACTGACTGAACGAAGCTTGGTAGGGTCTCTGTATGGAAAAAAAAACACTAGAGAATTTATAACATCGGTATTATGCTTTTTCACAGGGTGTGTCATTAACTATATCAAGGGAAACAAAAGAAAATAATGTGGCCAAATTAGCAGACAGAATCTTATTGGTCATATCAAGGCCAAGTTATTGAACCAAAACCAAACGCACAAATATAGTGGATCAACTTAAAGATAAACTCAGTTAAGGCTTCTCGTATCCACTTGTTTATTGCCCAAATCTAAATATAAAATTATGTTAAGTCCAATACATGTCAGTTTCTGCAAAGAAACCAAATCTTCAGGTATGACGGTATGCTCAACTGTACTACCGAAATCTGACTCCCCTCAAGTACTAACAATTCGATAGTTTAATACAAAAGGTAAACGCAAATGCGGATAACAGTCCTGACTGTGAAAATCAGCGGGTTTGTAAATCGTGCGGGTGTTTACAGGGGTTGTTTACTTAAATGATGTTGGTGGAAGTGGTGAACAGCACAGCTCAGAGGCCAATCCTCAGAGATTCTCTTTAAGCTGGTCTTAATCGAAGTAAAAGCAAGAACTGCTCTGGTCCTCTCGTTCCTTCACCAGTTTCCTTTAGCCATGATCTCACACCCGCTTCCAGTCACAAATATAGGTTTCCTACCTGACCGTTTTTAATTATAAAGGCACCGACAAAATCCGTTTTACCGTCAGCGATTAAATCTGATCTTTTTCCATTTATTATTTTACGCCAGATTGTTTTGCAAGGAAATCCTTCTGCTGAGGCTCCTGGTGTGACTGTGAGTCGGGTCTCGCGGGGCGCTTTTGGATAAACCAACATATTTTTTCGCATCGCTGGAAATGAAAACACAGCACTCCATTGTGCAGCAAGCAACAAGATCAGTACTATTCATAAAACATCTTAAGGCTTAAACAAGCCGGTGATAAAAAATTATTTCGGATATATTTCTTTAGAGAACTGAGCAGTACATTGTTCCTTTTTTGGCACTACGTGTGACATGGGTTTTGATGCATCGCACATTGCAGCACAGCTTGGTAGACGGCGCGTTTGCACGTCGGTGACACACCACCACAATTTTCATGGTGTCGATTCAGACTTGATTTCAAGTTACAGATCGATGGACAGGGGGGCTGAGTCTTTACTTGTGGAGGGGGGCAAATATGCATAATATAAAAAGCTATTCATGACTTAAGCCGATAAATACATATTTATTAGGAGGGGGGACGCTAAAATATAAAACATTTTTATGAGGACTAAAGCCCATCTAAAACAGGCCTAACGACGCCCCTGCAACACCAGGTAAATAGCTGGCTTACCCAAGTATAAAATTATATAAAAATATGTGACCAGCTAGAAATGTTAAAGGACAGTGCGAAATTTTAAAGAGGTCAGACAGATGACAGTACATTAATCACAATGCAGTCACACGGCTATCAATTGTGTAGACACTTCTTAGGACAATAAACATGCGAGGCTGGATAAAAGTCCTTACATCCTTACCTGGATGCCAGACAACCGAAACGAAAACCATACAAGGAGCCGATGTACTATAATGTCCGTATTTTAAGAGCAAAACAAGCGCCGCGAAAAGCACCAACGGCGCAGCGGTCGACTAGCGTGCTGTCCATTCACACACATTAATACACACTCGTATGAACCCGACAGGCGTAAAAGAGGCACGGAGGCGGTGTAAAGAGGCGGCTTTCGCAGCACTTTCCCCTGGCAGCGCCATTCGGGCTTATCCGCTAAAAGCTGAACTTTCAGTAGCTACCTCGTTAGCTCCACACAGAGGGTCCTGGCTGCTTCTTCTAGACGCTCCTCTGCTCGCCAAACAGTCACACGAATCGTAATGCTTGAGGTACTTATATAAATAAGCGATGTTGAAATGTAGTTTTATGCCGTGGCCAGTTTTTTTTTTTTTATTATTAATTTCTGTTTTTAGTATAGATCTGATTCTTCCGTCCTCTGGTTTCCTTGTTTACGGGCCTCCGGCCAATGGCTGTGCCCAAATCGCAGACATCGTGCGTTGATAGGACTCGAGATGCGGACTGGTCCCGCCCCCTTCCGGGCTGACCCGTGATTGGGTGGGCGTCGCGTCCGGTTTCCGCTTTGTCCCTGTTGCTACGACAGGTATGATCGTGTGTAACCTGAAAAGGATTTTGTCGCCTGTGTGGCTTTGTCACGGTGTGTAATGTGCGGGAAACACGTTTATCGTATCTCCTTAAGCCCCGTGCATCTTATTCTTGATAACCGCAATTGATTTATATTAAGCAGACATTTTTGTCCAACGTACGGTTGAGGATCGGAGAACAGGGTCAAAAGTGTCGTTGTTGAAACTTACAGTTATATTACCCAAAGAGTCACAGGATTTCAATCAGCAAACTAAAGATCACATAGTTCTAATCCACAGGTTCACATTCTACCCACAACTCTACTTGTGTTAGCTTTCATTGGAAATATTCTGACAACTACCTATTCATAATGCATATTCATATAAATACGAGGTAGGACTACATTTACAACATCAAAAATCTGCTAAAGTCCTAGGACTCTGTGCTGTACCCTAAAATAATGTAGTATATAAGTAAATATCAAGCTATTACAGGAAATATAACCTTACCCCTTGCTAAGCCAAAACATATACACCGCAAACAGTGTCAGTTATATTGCGATGAAACTTTAGTCCTGGAATCAAAGATGGTGCACACATTTATCTAATAATTGCTGCATTAAAAATGCATACTGCAACCACCGAACCCAAAGTGGCAATGTACCTCAGTGGGCAACAGTTCTATTTTGGGAAGCATGTAGTTTAATTTTAACTCCAGTAATTTTCTTTTTTTCCATTTCAAGAAAACTGAAGATGAAAATTATACAGGCTTTAACCAGTTGATTTGTTTCTTTCTATTTCCCAAAAACATAGTGATTTTTAATAAAAATGCAGTATAGGAGCCAGGCCCTCATTAAGGTGGGCCATATCGGTGTCTCTGGAGGGAGGGCCATGTGAAAAATGTATATATTTAACACCAGCAGCCAGACCACCCAAGAGTGTATGGCAAGAGAACAGAAGATGCTGTCGTGGTGGCTATCTCCCATAGAGCCACTATGAACAATTTTCTTTTCTCCCAGCAGCCCCTTCTCATGCCACTTGTGGTTCAGACTAAGTCAACTAGAAGCTAAGCAGGTTTGGGCCTGGCCGGTACTTGGATGGGACACCAACTAGCAAAGCTGGGCTGCTGCTGGGGGAGGTGTTGGAGTGGCCACCAGAGGAGCCCAGCCTGTGGTCAGTGTGGGTCCCAAAGCCTCCGTACAGTGATGTAAACAGTGCTGTTCAAATGAGATGTATAATGAAGCTCCTGACGCAGAGGTCATGAGAGATTCCTGGGCATCTCCTGAAAGGGTAGGGGTGATACTCCAATGTCTGGACTAAAATTGCCCACATGGCTTCCCAATCGTCTTCCATATCTAATTGGTGAATTATCTCCTGGCCCTTCACCGCCTTAGCTATGGTGTGGTGAATGTACTGGTGCAGAATGGCAGCTGTTGCATCATTCAGGTGGGGGCTACACAGTGTTTGTGGTTCAGGTGGCTCCCCAATGGTTCTGTGAAGTGCTTTTGGCGTCTAGAAAAGCACCATATAACAACATTCATTCAAAATTTGTTCCTTCCAAGCCTAATTCCCACTTACGGCTTTAATTCTCCATTTTAAGGTCACTAATACAGAGTTCAAAAAAACAACGTCACATAAACACAAATAGTTTATTCACCCACAACAACGTCACACAAGGACACAGCTCCGGAACATGGAAAAAAACTATAAATGTAAAATGCAGATTATGGCAATCACCTTAAAAACAAAACGCTGTTTAATTTCAGGACAAATAGGAGCCAGTGTTATTCTAGTAGGACTTCATTTAATGTAGTACAGTGCTGTGAAATCGGTTTCCCGAAGCTTCACTTCGTTCGGAGTGACTCCATTCATGGCTTTATACATTTTTGGTAGATTCCTTTATTTTTTAGTGACCGTTTTATTTTGATCGCTGTGGCAGCGAGTAAAAAACAAGATATTACCTGTAACGATGTTACTATACATTTCTCAGATGGCAGCGGAGAGGATGAGACAGTTTTCTGTAACTCTTACATCATGGAACATACACAATATGGTCCGTAAAATGCAGGCAGCTAGTTAGGTTATGTAAATACGGTGCCTAATATAGATCAGTCTGAGCTCCGGCGCATCGCCTACCTCAAACGCTACACGCAATAAAATTAAACTTAAACTAAAATTCAGTTAAACTTTGGAATACAAACTGAACTAAAGAACTGTATATTTATAAAATCGGTTGTGTAGCATACATGCATCCGCATGAATGAGTACATTTCGTTTACGTGACTTTTGATTTCAAAGGGCAAACTGCACCGCGTGTGCAATAAAATCCAGTTTTTGGCCACTAAATAGATGAGGTTATCTTCTGAATCGTTATACCAAATACTCACCAAACAGGAGCAGTATGTCTTACGGTTTGATACAACTAACAAGTATCGCAAAAAAATACTGCATTGTTATATACTTAAGTACTTTATAGCACATTTTCGTTGTTTAAGACGTGATTTGCGTGTGACGTAATGCAAAGTCAGCGCACCCAAGCTCCTCAGCGATTACAAATTAAGCACTTGGTAAATATCTTGAATTTCTTATACTAAAGTAGCCATAAAGTTGAATATTGCCCTACGAGTGAGAAGACAGTAAACCCAAATAGAAATAATAACCATCATAACAGTAATAATTAAAAAACAGACAATTGCATCAGCAATCTAAAATCAATATGGGAGACACGGCTTTCCTTTCAGGTCGTCTAAGCCAGCGTGCTATAGTGTACTATTGCCACCAGGGGTCGCTAACATTTCAAGAACAGTCACAACCGAACTCAAAACATGGTTAATAGAATGAATGCACCTGCTTAAAACTGGAACATCTTAAGTCTACCATTATTTCAACTGGATACTGCGTAATGAAGTATATTCCGTGGTAATTATTCATTTAAAATGTTTAAACCAGCATCAAACACTAGAGAGGCGAGACCGGGGGATCGTTCCCACTGGTCCACTGACGTCAGAAACTAAAAGCTTGGAACAGGAAGTGGAAGACGGCACACAAACTCCAGCGCAGAGACCGGACGGATCACAGTACGGCAGTAGCGGCGGGCAATGCAGGGCTCGCCATACCAATGCCTTGTACGTACCGTACGTGTTTTGTTAATTCACAGCTCTTAAATTAGCAAAGTTTACCAACTATTAAAACCCTTGTTCTCGCTATCCTGTTCGCTCTTTCTCTCACACTCTCTCTCCCGCACGCCGCTACGCACGCGCATGCGCAAACATGTATCAAGATAGGCTGCTACCGCCGCCGTCTGCCGCCGGCTCTTCGCCCTCCCTCTTCTGCCGTTTCTTAGCCCGGATTTCGTTCATCGCCTCCTCGATGGAGCGTGTGTCCCTCTTATTGGCCACGGGCACTGGGGGTGGGGAGAACAACGCCAATAAAATTAAAAGGACACACTAAAATATAGACCTCTTTTGATAGAGTCCAGTCCTAATTATCATCGGCAACAAGGTCACATGTATAGGGGCATATCTACAT
The DNA here is from genome assembly GCA_026784285.1 of Stomatorhinus walkeri. Classification (NCBI taxonomy): domain Eukaryota; kingdom Metazoa; phylum Chordata; class Actinopteri; order Osteoglossiformes; family Mormyridae; genus Stomatorhinus; species Stomatorhinus walkeri. The sequence continues at coordinate 41,358 of JAODUD010000063.1, forward strand.
AAGGCTTCAAAGAGGACATCAGCCACGGTGACACTGACCACAGCCGTACGCGCGGTTAGCCTGCAGCGTGTGCGCAGCGTCTTTGGCCGCCGAGGTGCCGATCAGGTGGCTGTACTTGTCGCGGTAGTTGGAGCTGGGCGAGGCCGCCCGCTTCTGGGTCTGGCTGGCCTCATGCTCCTCCAGCATGGCCTGCTCCTGCAGGGGGGGGAGAGGAAGGGGATAGGTGGCTACCACCAAGTGGACTGGAAACCACTAACCGAGATGGCCAAGAATATGGCAAGTAATTTATCCATTTATTTTGTTTATTTATAGCAAAGTTTAATAATCCAGAGGTGGAAAGTTCAGGTTCAGAAATGACAAATCTAGACCATGACTTTGTTTCAAACAAAGAATTGAGTTTAAGGAGTCAGAGTACACAACTGGTTGGTTGAAACAAAATCCTGGTCTGGATTTGTAGTTTCTGAACCTGAACTTTCCACCTCTAATAATCTTTCTTCAGGGCATTATACTAGCTGCTCATTGAATGAAAAACAGGATGTTACTGGCATCCAGGTAGCTGTGTGAACCTAAATATGTCTGGTTATTTTATTTTGACGACCCAAAAGTTTCTAAGCTCCTTCCAGCATATAAAAACGCCTTTGGGAATAAGTGGTCCTGAGTCGTACCCCATCCAGGGTGAACGTCCTTGTGCCCTGTGCTCATAGTCTCCAGGCCCCCACGGCCCTGAGCAGCATAAGTTGATAAAAGATGGATGATCCCAAGCAACCGGTCTTTTCAAAGCCCATATATGCTCAAATTTTTTACTTAAATACTGCTCTTATCTAAACAGAATGTTTTGGATACCAGTCTACTGGCAACTGTGTTACTATCTGTCTCATGCAGGGGGTGTTTTGTGGGGAGGTGTGTTTGACCGACCTTTAGTCTACGCCTCTGCTCTGCTTTTTGCGGGTCCCATTCCTCCCCCTTCCGATAGGCTTCCAGTTCCTCGTCTGACGGGGCAAACTCCTGAGCGGGAGAAAGGTGCCATCAGACCGTCAGACGCAGCCTCTCACGTTCCCAATAGGTCCCAGCAAAACGCAAGGAGCTTCTACCTTCTTGAATATCATGACGTATCTGCTCTCCTCGTCTTCGCCGAACGAGAATGACGTCAGTCCGGCAACTTCTGCTACGTCATGCCTGCGAGACAGGGAGGAATGTTACAGCTATGCAGAAAATGAAGTTTCCACGCATTTAAAGTGTTAAGGCTGGTTCATACTCCTCCATGCATGCACAATACTCACGCATCCGACTCACGCATCCGACTGTGTGTACAGACACAGAAATGTTCATACTTCTCCAGTCAAGCTGAGCACTTTGCACATGCGCACAACGTAACGTCATTCCACTACGGTTAGGAGGAAAGGCTTGGGCATGCGCAGTGTGTCCAGAGTTGCACATACACTGTCTGCTCAGAGCCAAATTTGGAGTGCAGCATGCGTTCGTCCACGGAGGGACGATATGACATAAAACACATCGTAATCCCTGTCTGGACTGGGATTAGAACAGAACGAGCAAAGCAATATGATTACAGTGCATGGTGATGCTGCAGTAGTGGTCATGGGCTCATCTTGATCCACCCTGGATCTTCGCTAGCACGGCAAGGAAGCAGCTGGCTTAGCATCAAATGCTAGCATTTCCCGTAACCTACATGGCTAGCTACTATGATAACCGACTATCATGAGGAAACTAGCTAGTTTGACGTCTGCTTTTTATGTTGATGCCGTGCCGACTGGCTGATGCTAGGGCGTACAGTGCTTCTCTTGCAGATTTTCTGTGCATCCTTTATCCTATTCCCCTACCCCCTGTTTTGGAGCTACCTTCATTTGTTCTCTGTGACTCTGAGCTTGCAGGTCCACAAACCTATTAGTTTGCCAGGAAGATGCCCATTATGCCAGATAACCAGTCCAAATGCAGGGAAATTTGGCTGCAAATCTTTCGCATGCGTCATTACACATTTTTTTTGTAGAAATCAGCCGAGCTGAGTTATATTAGATGCAAGGATTCTGCAAACATGGTGTCACGTACAGGATACTCCTCTCGATCTTCCCCATGGGGCTATACTTCTTCTTCTGGACACTGCTGTCCTGGATAAAGTCCGACACCTCTTTCTCCATCTAACGCCAAAGACAGACGCCTTATTAATGACACATTTTTGACAGTCTGGGCAGAGCTGGTATACTTCAGAGCAGGAGTCTCTAATCCTGGATTTGGAAAACTCTGGGTTTTGTCCCAATCTGGTCATAAGAGATCTACAGAAAGTCCACGTTTGCTCCTGGCAGGGAGCAAAAATGTGGACCGTCTGGTAGGGAGCACAGAGGGAGCAAAAACATGGACGACTGTGGGTTGCCCAAAGACCAGATTGGAAAACACTGGTATAACATATCTTAATTTACTTATTTCCCATATCAATTTCTTTCATACCCCGCATCCTAAATTCACCTACTTCACAATTAAGCTACATAAAATCTTGCAACTTATGGCGACAGTCTGATGGAAGCATTATGGAAGCATCCATCTACCTGATCTTGGGTACAATATTTGCAGACATTTGGGACACTTTGACTGACTAGTTCAAGCTAGGTTAGTAAACTGTAGTCCTGCTTCAAGGCTATGAAATTACAGCCCCATGGGGGTGGGGGTGCAACTACAGAAGAATTTCCAACTCCCATTACATCACTGCAACCTCAGGAAGGCAGTTCAGGTCGGGACAATTAGCTGGATCAGTTCATTCCTCAACTGCAACAAATATCTCCCAGACTTGCCCCTCGCGGCCTGTAATTTAATAACCCTGTTTTATAGAAATCTGATATTTACTGTAAACGGTTATCCATTGTACTAATCATACATCGAGTTATCCATCTTCCACCCGCTTAACCTGGTCAGAGTGACAGGGCACCCTGAAGCCCATATCAGTCTCTCTCTCTCTCTCTCTCTCACACACACACACACACAGACACACAAACAGACCAACCCTGGAAGTGACAACCACTAAGCTGCCATGCCACCCATTAAAGGTTAACAGCTATGATTCGTTTGTCTTTCTAGTGTTCTGGAACCTTACAGATAACAGAGGCCAATCAGTATTAAGCAGAAAAGTAAAGTGGACTTTCTTACTCGTTTTCTGAAGTCAGCTTTCTTTTTCTTTTCGTCTTCCTGCATTTTCTTCATCCTGGCTGCTTGCTCTGCAGTGAGAAGCAGATAACGTGTTTTCCCCAAGCGGTTCAATGTATCCTTAGTTATTGAAAACAAATCATTTGCCTCTTGGATTACACGATGATTTAGAATTGAATTCGAAGGAAATGGTTAGGTAAGATACGCAGTCCTAATTACTTATCTAGCTAGACATCTGTATAAATATGCTGTTGTGAACTCAGTATTATAAAATATCCAAACCAAGCACTCATAATAAAGATACAATTCGATATTATGGACCGTGCATTTTGTTTAAAGATCGAGACGTATGGCTCGCAGTTTAAATTTATTACAACTGACGCAATTTTGGTAAATCTGGCAAGCATAGACAAACTGTTATTGTTTATGGTCAACAGGCCAACAAAACAGGCACACAAGACTAAATTAAAATATTAAACAATACACAAAATAAAAATACACACAGTACAATTTCACCAACAACTGGAACGGTCTGTACAATTTGGAACATGCAAATTTATTAGCATGGTAATATTAATGAGAATGACTCAAAGTTTAGATCAAGATTTTGTTTGTTATAAAATGACCTTCTCCCTATATAAAATGATTTACCATAAACAGACATTTAAGACATAAAAATACGAAAAATATATTTTCACGTGAAAATACATTTCATCAGTTTACTTGGCCTTTATGATGTGGCCTAAGTGCTGCCTATAAGCAAATCTTAAAACACAATACTGTCGCTTCAACCAATAAGCACCAAGTTATTTATACAAAGAACCAATAAGATCACAGAGAAGAGTGAATTATGACCGAGAAGTAGAAGTGAAACGACGAATAACGAGCCAATCGTGGTAGCGATGAGCCCGTCTTAACCAATAATATGGCTCTAACGTACCCAGGCAACTGAATAGAATTAGTTCCTGCAGATGCTTAGCTTCTCGGCAAAGCTAGTAGCCAATATGGAGTCGACGCGCGATATAAATTTAGAACCATGTATCACAATGTGTAACCTTTCTCCGGAAATGCTACTATCCGTGAGACGGAGAAGCAAATGTGACTGTTAAGGTAAATTCATACCTCGAGCTTTCCGCCGGCTTTCCTGGTCACCGACGGTTGGAGGTTTTTCCATGGAGCTCAAGATCGAGCCCAGAAGGTCCGCCATCTTGGACTGAATGAGCGGCGGCGGAAGCGCGCGGCTTAAAGGGATAGAGCTCCGGGCTCTGGGAACTTGACGCAGGCGCAGTTTTAGGCGCATCACATTTTATTTGCATTCTCAATCACTGAGATTATTTGCAGAATGATTTTTTTTCCAAGTTGTTTTTCGAGCAGTTTTGGAAACTTTTGCTTGTAGGATATTGGCGGCTCAGTGGGTAGAATTGTTCTCTTAGGCAGAACAGCCCGTCTTTCTTCTGCAGTTATATGACGTACGTGCATTTAAGTTAGTTGAAGTCTCTAAATTGCCCAGTGTGTATGTGCCTATATAATGGCATCCTAGCCAGAGTACAGAGGTGGAAGTAAAAATCCAGACCAAGATTTTGTTTCAAACAGCCAGACGAGTACTCTGTGACTCTTTATACTCAGTTGGTCTGGATTTTTACTTTCTGGACCTGATCTATCCACCTCTGCCGGGATGAACCTTTGTCCTGTGCAATACGCTGCCTGGAATAGGCTACAGATCCCCACATCACTGTCCACAATAAGCATTTTTTTTAAGGAAAATATCAGATCAAATCAGGAGTTGCTCAAAATGCATATCTAAAAACCTACATAAATCACATTTGGTTATCACAGTCCAAGGGGCAGCTTTTTGTCTACGTTTCATATCCAGTATGGTTATATCATTTATTATATTATTATAAAAGTTGCATAATATACAAGTCAATTGGGGACAGTGGAGGCCTGATGATCAGGATCCCATGTTAGTGATTGAAAGGTTACGGTCTGAAAATCCCTGACCAGCAAGGTTCCGCCCCCAAGCACTGCACCCCAGGTGCTAACTAATAGCTGCCCACTGCTATGTCACACGTGGGTTAAATGCAGTGGATGCATTTCATTGTTGTGCACTGTGGTGTCAGCAATGACAATTAATCACCCCTTATAACTGATTGATCTACTGTAACAAAATTCCACTGAAATAAGCTGTTGGCACAGTAGTGTCATGAAATATTTCCCCCCAGTTTTGAACCGCTCTCGATGGGAATGGTTTCATGTATAGCCTTACATCCCAGGTTTGTCCATTGCGCAATGAGGAATCACAGTTTAATGGCAGTTTACATAATTGCACGCTGCAGGATTCTACAGGTGGAGTGTTGGGACATCATGTTATCTATATGTCTGCAAAACCTTCAAGAAAATGTTGATTTGAGGACTCCTTACAATCTCCCTCTTCCTGCCTGCAAGTACTAAAATACAGGGAATATTTATCCATTGCCTCTCATTAAACTAGGAAACACTGAAACTATGCATGAAGGGACAGGTACCCTAACACACCCTAATGTGGATCTTTGAGGAATTGTTTGGAAAGAATTTTTTTTTTTTTTTTAAAGTCAGTATACCCAAGAACACCTGCTGGAAAAATACTACATTTCCTCATTTATTACTTTCAGATTGTGGCTCTGGTTTACATCACTTCATTAAAACCGATTCATTTAACATGTATTAAACCCGGGGGGGGGGGGGACAAACACAGGCACCCTACAACACTGCTAAATCAGGCTTGATTCAAACTCATTTCTTCTTTAAAAACAGATATGCCTCGTAAGTCAGCAATTAAGGTAGACTTTTTGGAAGCAAGTAAAATGAAACAGACCTGGCAGTAAAATTGTACAAGCAGTTGTGCAGGTCATCGTCATCAGTCATATAAGACCTTAGTATCACAGGATTGGAGAGGAACAGTCATTGTGTCCTATGAATCTATGGGTTCGGTGTTTGCTTCCAGGAGGAAATCTTTCATGAACCAACTTAATCCTTGAAGCAGCCAAATTCAAAACATACAGACCTGTGTCAAACCATGGTTGAGATGTGGTCGTTTTAAATACCGCAGCAGAAGTCAAGAACGTAAACATTCTACAGTCACGGTTTAAAGACTACGAAAGATGCTCTTAAAAAATCAGTCTCAGTCTCACACTAGTGAGTCATACCATCAAGAATTTCACTATGGCTTCTACTGCAAAACGTCCAGAAAGCGAGATGTAACATTTCCTCACCAACAGTCTAAACACTCTCGAAGACCCAAAGAACATTCTAATAAGACAAAAATGTAACAACCTAAAGTTCTTTTTTAACCCTCATCAACATTCAATAAACTCAACTCAAGGTGCTAGAAGGTGGCTCTTCTATTGTATTGCAAATCATAATGTAACATTTTCCTGGTGAAAACACCCCTAATGAACATTCCTCTGAATCAAAATCTGATTTTATGACATTCCGACTACACACTACAAGTGCTTTGCTTTAACACAGCATTTCCCAGTCCGGTCCTCGGCGACTCCCAGACAGTCCATGTTTTTGCTCCCTCCCGGCTCCCGGGTGGCTGGCTGGGAGGGAGCAAAAACGTGGAGCGTCTGTGCGTCCCCAAGGACCGGATTACGAAACACTGTTTTAATGGATATGCCAGAAGTCCCACCTGGATGTTTCTGGTCTACGTCTAAAACTTAAACTGCTGCATTAAAATTCAATACCTGCTCAATGGAGAACTCCGGAAAAAGTGACAACAGGTGTTTATGAGGCTTAAAAATGATTGCTGGAAGACAAACCAACAACGTTTCACTCAACTGGTGGCATGTGAGGTCACCCTGTGTGTCAGTCAGAGATCAGGCACCACGCATGGGTTTCCAAAAGCGTTAGTTGTGCATGTGCACGATCATACCAAGTACAGGCCTGGAGGGAAATCCAAGGATTAAGATAAAGAAAAGTCAGCCCACCTACTACATGGAGGGGGGGGGGGGGAGGTCTGGTCAAATGGTCTGCAAGCAGTCAAGGGTATCAACGCATGGTCAGTGGGGCTTGGGGAGAGAAACACTGCATTTGGCAGGTGTATAGATAGGGGTGTCTGGGGCAAGCTGGACATAAAGTCTAAGAGCTGGGTGAGGAGTTGATGTCGTCCATCGGGATATCCACTGTTCAGCTCCACCGGTCGGACATTAGGAGTCAAGAAAGTACACCTTGTAAAACCTGTTCATCTGCTCCAGGAAGATAAAGGTTAAGACGGTGTGGGGACCTAGACGGGCGTAGTAGGGCGTGAAGCCCTTCCACAAACTGAAGAAGCCTTCCTTCCTTATCACCTTGAAGAGCACATCCTGATGGAGATGGAGAGAGAGAGAGTGGAGTAAAAATAAATCGAAAAAGACAAGAGTGGCAGTTACCACTGTGTGAATGACCAACGGCCACAAATTCAGAGTTGATGTGCGTGTAACAAAATCACTAATGGAGGACACAACAGACCCAGAAATATGTCTGGCCCCTGTTATTGTGGTATATAAACTCCAGGAATATGGAACAATTAAACAAAATACAAATGAGGACGGGGAAGACAACGTAAATGAATTAAACAAGAATGACCAAACGAAAATGACAGATCCCATCTGCAGGCGAATCCGAAAACGGGGAGATCAGTATGCAATGTCTGTGTAAGGGATAACCATACAAGTGTGCATTTTATTTATATTAGTGTGTGACTCCTTTAGGGTAAGCCCCACCTTCAGTCTGCTGGATTGGTCAGTCCTATTGTGCAATTCCTCCTCTTACCCTTGCGCCCGGCTCGAACCCCTCCCC
>JAODUD010000063.1:110464-123776 GCA_026784285.1 Stomatorhinus walkeri
TTTTTTTTGCCCCCCCCCCCCAAGGTAAACCCCCCCCTAAGAAAGCAGCCTATAGGAAGGGCTGAGGGCCCTTATATGGGGCTGGTTTCTAACCACACTAGCCGTTTCGTAACACCCGACAGCAAGCCACAGAGTCGCCGCGCATCTGTCTCCGAGTTCACACACGTGCCGTCCGGAGGGACCATTCGCCATCGTAAAGCCAACATGCCAAGTAGGGCAGGGGTCTTTCTTCGAAACAATACCCCCCCCCCCCCAAACACTGAGTGCACAATTTACAATTTCGCACAGCTTTTTTCCAGATTTAATCTTGTCTCCGCATTACATTAACTACCAATATCTGTGCAATACAGGAGAAAAAAAACTGCCTGTACTCCCCCCTCCAAACACGTATAGTTTCATCAGGCTGGGTATTTCCAGGCTCTGTATTCAGCTGCCAGGTCGTGGAGAGGCCACTCATTGTGTGGGAACTTTTTACCTTCACAAAAGATGCATCTTCCTATTCCTCCGGCTCCCCACCCACCGAGACCGTCAGGAGACTTTGCGGAATGCTGTTTAATTTTTTGAATGATGCATTGTGACACCACTGAGGTTATTAAAACAAAACACAAACTACTATTATGCGTGTAGCACCCACCCGGGAGTCAGTGTTAATCTCTCTGACAAAAGACGAACAGGACAGCAAACAGGCTGCCAATTCATTCCTCAATAAATAAAACCACGTTTTTACTGCATGATAGCAGCTCAGGTGTGGAAAACATGGCCGACAAATACAAGTCGCAAAAAACTGATATCGTTCAGCGGGGGTGTCCAACTCCAGCCCAGCCCAGGACATTTTTGGGTTTCCCCTCACTTAACACACCTAATTCAACTTCTCTGCTATTTACTATCGATTTCTTGAATTGAATCTGGTGTGGTGGAGCAAGAAGAGAACTAAGCCGTCCAGGACTTGAGTTCCCCAGGAGTTGAGACCCCTATGGTACGGCATCATGCCAAAAAGAGAGGAAACAACAGGCAGAATTCTGTTTACATGAGGGTAGTTTTAAGATACTAGTCCCGCCCTGTTTTCCACGTCGTCCATCTGTCACTATCCTGGCCGCAAGGGCTGCTGTTGGCCTCCCGTCTGGACGTCCTGCGTCCCACGTACAATTGGAAAGTCATCACGCTGCATACCTACACCCTCGGCCTCTGCTAAAGATAGCACCAGCGCCCCCCTCCCTCGGCTTTTCAGCGTAATCCGCAAAACACAGAGAAATACCCACCGCTGTCCAGAACTTTGTCCCGGAACTTTTTTTTTTGCGTTTTTTTTTTCCTGCAGCAAAATCATAACGGTGTCAGAAAAACAGAGGGATTTCAGTAAAGGAAACGGGGCCCACTTTCTCATCTGTCTCTTGAATGATGATCAGTCATACGGGAGGGTGGGGGGGGGGCGAGGCCGGTCGGCCGGCTAAGCAGACCCTACTCATACCATCGCGAAACCGGCTGGGGTGGGGGGGGACCGGCGGCCAGACAGTCTGGATCACACCTCCCCCCACATCATAACAGCGGAAAGTTTCAAACTTTAAACCGGCTTAAAGAAACTCATGAGTCTTTACTCAATACTATGAAAACTTAAGTCTGGCTTATATGTAATTACATTATACAAAAACTACACACAAAAAAGAAATTAGGTACTTTAAAAAATCAACGAAAACCACTCACCGCTTTTTGGGGTGAATTTCCTTCCTCTCACTGCGGTTTAAGTCCTCATCGTTGCGGAGGGAATCACTCGCCGAAATGTCCTCACCGTATAATAAACGTTCGACCCGCTGCTCCCTCGATCGAGCCCAACACCGGCCCGTCTCTTTTTGGGCCGGAGAAATCCCGTGGGCCACAGCTATCGGTCTGGGGGGGTGGAAAAAAGTTTCATGGGGGCGCTGGCTGTGTAGTTTTTCTTTAAAAAAAAAAATATAGGTAAAATAGGGAATTAGAAACTAAAACCTGATCGGGCAGAAAACTTTGAAGCGGATACTTTTGCTAACGCGCACAATTTAAAACGACATCAGAACCGGAACCGATGAAAAGTTGACGGACGGCCCAGAAAAGGATTCGGGCCGGGCGGAGGAGAAGCCAAACTTTAATCCCCTCTCCGGACAGCCAGCGCAGGTGACCTTTACTCCTCCGCAAGACTGGGGGGAAAGTACGTTCCGGCGGTGATGTCTCGCTATTATTTATTTTTTTAAAAAAGGGAAAAAAGTAAATAAAGAAAAATAAAAGAAGAGTTAGCAGCAGCGGCGGCCGCGGTCTCTGCGTGCGGCCCGTCGCTCTCCCTCGCGCCCCCCCTATGCGGTCCCAGCGGCTCGAGCCGGTCGCCATCTCCCGCCTGACGTCACAGCAGCCGGCCCAGCCGGGAGGATTTTAAAGGGCCAATGTCGCTTCCTTTGGGAAAAATTTCAGAGATAATTTGGGGGGGTCGATCCTATCTCATCGCCCCTAGTCAAAACACACACAACGCACAGAAAAAATAGTACAGTATCACAACTCTGATTTTATAACGGTTATAAGATTTTTGGCAAATGATGGTGTTGAACAGGTCACCACAAGTCTTGTTCAGTACTGAATGTGTTAGAATTAAAGGTCCCAGTTTAAAGCTGTGCAGGTGCAATTCCAGCCTGCTTCTCTGAGCAATACCATGATATTTCTGGCGGAATTATATATGATCACTGAACGATAAGTTTAACAATGCATTATGGAACACTAAAATAAACGAGATCTACATCATAACCTGTTTTAGGACTTCATACTGGATATTTTGACAGAATGGCGAGGAGTTCCACAAGGCTATGTCACCTACAATCATCTCGGACTATACTGCGCTTGTTCTTTTTGTAGGAGTAGATTTAAAGTGGACATTGGAATATACCAGGCTCAGTGTGTTAGACTGTACTGCATTACATTTACTTATAAAATTTAGAACGAAATGCAAGGTTCTGACCATATGTCTTCCACTGTCACCCATGGCATCAACGGAACGAAAGCACAACGTCCCTGGTACTAATTGCAATTACTGTAAAATGTAACTACTGCAATATTGATATACTTCCACCTTGTGTTTACGTATGCATCCAGAGGCACTCAGTATTTTATTTGTTTATATCAATACTTGTATTTTTATTTTGTCGTGTGTGTAGCTTAATAAGCAGAACATACGTATCCTCAATCTGTTTGAAGACTGTCTTTTATTATACTGTATGTACAATTCGGGGGACACAGTAAATTTCGTTGTACATCTGTGCAATGACAGTTAAAGATATTCTATTCTATTCTATTCGTGAATGACACTTTAACTGAGCGTCCTAGAGCAAATGTATGGAGGGCAGAGCATGCAGAGGACGCAGGGCGCTTCCTGATCCTGCCCTTAGTTCGCCTTTTCTCCCAGGCAGGATAACAATGCATGTCCCAGAAATGCAGGACTCCCCCACACAGACACACACCAACCCCGAAACCTGGACCGCGTTTTTACTTTCATGGACAAACATTACCGGCTGCTGTCAGTTTCGTATTGGACTCGTTGTCAGAAAACAGCTCCTCGTATATTATGTTTGCCAGACAGCGCATCGATTTGAGATACTGTTACTTAGCATTGGTTTTCTGGTTCGTTATGACACGACATTAAATCAGTGTTTTGTTTTTTTTTCTCGTCGTTTGGCACCAAAATATCACTGTAACGCCTTTGTTTTTGACAGGTAGTATTAACTTGTCATTGAGCAAAATTTAAGTTAAGTCCTTTTAATCACTCCGTTGAAATGAGTAACGCGTATACATAGCCATAAATTCATAATTATATTTAGGTGTATTTAACAGTAGTGTACTAAAATATAGATAAATAAAAATCGGCCCGGGAACAATTATTTGTCAATCGTCGTAGTGACATTATAGCTTCACAGCACCATTTTAATATTTTTATGTATTAATTTGCGTTCGTGTAAATGTATAATGTACGCGTATCGTTTCCCCCGGTTCAATATTTTGGTGTAATAACTCGAAAAACGTGGTTAACGTAGTAAATATATAAGTGAATATACAGTAAGTCATCGTTTTTGTAGCAAGCTAGCTAAGACTAGCCGCCTATACAGAAAACAACACTAACGGTGTAAATGTAGGAACCACCCAGGGAAATCAATTAGATTGGGAAAATAATTAGATTGTAACTGACTTAATTAGTTTCTTTATTGGTTGTAAGTATAAATAATTTTAAAGGAAGCAGACCGTTTTCTGAACACTGACGGCTAATCGCGACTACTAATCGGGCCTTGGCCACGGGCACGAACGGAGGACATATTGATGTCTTCATTCAACTCATTTATCTATCATTTATCTATCCTTTATCTCTCCGTCTCAAAACTGCTTATCCTGACCAGAGGTGAATCGTTCAGGTCTGGAAAGTAAAAATCCAGACTAGGTTTTTGTTTCAACCAACCAGTTGAGTACTCTGTGACTGTGACTCTTCATGCTCAACTGGTTGGTTCAAAAATCATGGTCTGGATTTTTACTTTCTGGCCTTGGACTGTACACCTCTGACCCTGACCAGGGCCTGGAGCTCATCTCAGGCAGCCCAGTACAAAAGGTTGGGGTCCACCCTGGGTAGGATGCCAGTCCATCATAGGGCAGTGCGTCACACACACATACTGTACGGTCACACACTTTAGAGACCCATCCCATCTATACATTTACAACATGTGTCCAGCGTTTGAGAGCCATCTGCAGTGATTTTCTGTATTTCACAGTGGTAACACTGGAGCTGAATTCAAAATTGTTCCTGGTTTAATCATCTCCAGGACTGATTACAATAATGCTGTAATGAATTTCTAGAACACAGTTTACCAAGAACCCTGAGGGATTTATGTACTTACATTATTTAATTCGCTTATTTATTATTTTTTTCCCCCCTGTACTCAGGGACCTTGTCTCTTATGTTTTCAGGACTGACACGCACAACTGAAACGCTATTAACCCGAGTCTCTTGGCCAAACTGAGAATGTTACCTCTTATAACTCCAGGAGCACAGATGACCGACGATGATACCAACAACGATCAATTTCTTTCATTTGCCAAGTGAGTAACATAATATATTTTACGTTAAGCTGCTGTTAGCAAAACATGCACACAGAGGCATTGTGACATATACAATTGACTAGACTTCACATTATTGATCCCTTTGGGGGAGGGGGGGATTCCTTCAATCCAATGGCAGGCATACAGATATAAAGAGAAAAACAAAAACACAGTTATAGTAAGGAAAATGGTATAATAATGTATTTAAAAATGTAAATAGCTACTAAAACATATCAACAGCTCAAGCAGGCATATGCATATAATATTGTGCTGTTATTTGAAATGGGCAAAGGCAGTGCAGACGTTGTATTATGCATCCATATTAGACCATGAAATATTATGAAAATTATGTGGATCAAAAACATTGGGCATATATATGTAGATATAACAGACATACAACTGAATTTGTGCAGACTGCATAAAGTGCAAGCAACATATTAGTGATACCACAAAAATGTTTGAGATTACTGACTGTTGGGCCTTGGATTTGAGATGTTGAACAGGTGTATTATACTAATATTCTGTACATCCTGAATGATTTCTTTAGAAATATCCAGCTTTATAGATTGATATATAACAGTTAAAATAGCAAAGCTATTGTATTGTTTCAGGCAAAAAGGCTAATGATGTTAGCGGCTAGTTATCAGATGACAGTGCAACCTTTCTGTAAAAAATGAAGGTGATCTTCTTGCTGGCCTTCTTGGATTTCCCTTCAGGAGGTCCCGTACAGTGTGGAGGAGCTATGAGACGGAGACGTCCTTCATGCCGGTTCCATCCTGGAGGCGCTGTCCCCCAGTTCATGATCCGTCGGGCATGAGGTTTTTTTTTGTTCTCCTCACTGCCAGCACATCTTATACCCAAAGACTAACTGAGAGACATGGGTGGCCATTTGCAGCTGTGGTAACACTTGTGGAATGTTCTCGCACTCAGTGATCGCCCTGTAGCACCTGTGTGATCGCAGTAACTAACGTATAATTCCACCGTCACACCCAGGCGGACACACTCGGACACGGGCTAAGATCACCACTTAGTTAAATATGAGCTTGTATAAAAACCATCGCAATCGCAGTGCGAGATTTTCTTAACACCAGCACTGACTTACAATAACCCGACACAAACTTGCATATCAATATGAGGCCTTCGGTGCTTTTGTTAAAAACAGTGGGATTTCTGAAGCTGAGTTATGTGAATGAGAGCCCTTTTATAAGCAATCTGATGCCGTAATTGTAAAAAAAATGGCATACTGAATTCTCGGAATGAATTATTCCAAAACAGCACTGCAATTAAAGCAATTCAGCTAAACTACCGCTAAAAAACTCATATAATAGTGGTTCTATAGATGTCAGTAAAATTAAAAATCTATAATAATTGTTGTAGGAACGCTATTTCCCTTTTTCCCCCCAGAGTTCCTTTGCTGTTGCCATTGGTTACTGAAGGCTGCTTTTGCTGTTGCTGGGATAGCAGAATCTAGCTGACAAATACACTTTCCTTTTTTACTGTTTGCATGTCTGTCTTTGCACCCATGCAATCACATATACACATAACCTTCTGCCCTCATCATTCCACAGCCGACGGCCTGGCGTTCGGCAGTTCCCTCATAATTTTCTCGCGACAGAGAACTACATGGACACGCCTGCGGGAATGGTAGGTGCCGCGCTGGGCGGCAGACACTGGGACCCTTAGCGCTATGCTAAAAGCCACCGGCATGTAGGTAGCAGGGGAGAACCCTTGTCTCAAAAGACGACTTTCAAGTTCTGGCCGCGGGGAATGTCGTGTACTTTTCACATTGCTCATCACAGCATATTAAGCACATGTGCATAGAACAGAGCAGTACTGGAAATAGGAGATTGACACTTTTATATTTTCAGTACTTGTTCTTGCCTGAGGTCCTCATAAGCGCTGAGGCATTACAGAACAGACCAGAACGAACACTTACCCACAATTATCCAGCTTGCGTTCCTCCTGCAGTGATACTACATATGAGTGTCAGAGACTTCAAGACGAATCTAATAGTAGCTGTGCAACATTTAATTCTTTCGGTATTTCACCCCTAATATAATTTGCATGCGGCGTTTGTCATTTTTCTTTCTTTCTTGAAGTCGTGATCCGACACCCATACGAGACCGGTAGGATTAGGGAACCGCAAGCTCCACACTCATTTAACAGAGAAAGGATCGATGTAATAATATCAGTTTCCCTGAAAGTTTAGCTTGGTTGTCCAATGGAAGCCTTCACTTACACACCTGGGTAGAGAGATAATTTACATTCTTAAAAATCCATTAAGGTCCAGGAATAAAATATTTATTTCGAATTCTATTGGGGACGACTCTTGAGCATCACAGGAGTCCTTTACATAACTTATAATCTCGTACTTTGTTTATGGCTTTTAGTTATAGTCGTAGTCTATATAGTCATAGTCATTTTGTATAGCTGGGGCCTGCATCTACTCCACAGGAGTAACATGAGAGGTGCCCCCCCCCCCCAATGGCCACACAGCAGCATCATGCTGTCTTTTTTCTTGCAGGCAGGGTGCACTGTGTCCCCAAAGCCCCTCCCGGGACAGAGGCTGCCTCGGGCTCCGGAAAAACTGCCCACACCCAGGGAACTGATGGGCCAGCGGAGGAGGGGAGGGAGGGGGGAAAGGGTGGGGGGGTCGGCAGAAGGCGACGTCGCACGGCACAAGGCCGCAGCAGTACTGCAGCACATCAGGGACTTGAAGAAGCGGCAGAGCGCCATCGACAAGTAAGCTGGGGAGGGCAAGGGCGCCCCCTATAGGAAGGACAGAGTATGACAAGACACAGGTACCTAAAAGGCAGCAGGGATGATGCAGCTAACTAACTAGCCGGTGTCCATTTCATAAGAAAAGCACTTAAATGATAAAACTGATGTAAATAACTGTCACAGAATATAATCAGAGGTATTTCTTCTGTTTTTTATCATTCTTTTGCGCCCCCCTAATCAAATGGTGCCCTAGGCGATCGCCTATGTCGCCTATAGGGCAGGCTGGTCCTGCATGGCGCTGTATGTTCAGCATTGATATTGTGTTGCATCTCTCTGACTAAACATAAAAAACACTAAAACAATTGTAATAGAGCGGCATTAATCCTCTGAATAATATCAGATGTTAGATTCAGGTCAGTACATGTGCTGGGATGTGTCGGTGACAACATTCACTTCATCACATGGGCAGTTAGGGAGAATCGTTTCATACATGGGCGGATGAGTTTTCACCCATAATTGAACTGTCAAAAACACAAACAGCACTGGGGATGAGTCGCCGCTTATATATGGCACGGTGTGACCTTTTTATCCCGCCGTTTCACATGTTTGTAATCCGTCAGCCGAAACCGGTGAGTGCTTCTCCCACAGGCTGAAGACGGAGAGGTGGTGGAGTTCGTCAAACGGTCAGGACAGCGAGGAGGACTCGTATGGGCCGGTCGAGGGTTGTCCGGTGCCCCCAATGACCAAATCAGCATTGCAGGCTGGGGTCACAGCCCTGCCCCCATCCGATTCCCATGGGTCATGTGACCAAGAGGTGGGCACTGACTCACCAAACACATGGCATGACCAACTGATATGACGCTCTGACAGCGCACACATCTAGATATATAAATTAGAACTTTTTTTTGTGTTTCTGAATATTGCAAGTGTTGCTTAATAAATGCATTACTATCGTTATTGACTGTCCTTTGAGGCTGTCCTACTGCTCTCTAGGAACCCTTAGAGTTCCTCTGTGATACCTCTGCAGGTGACGTTTGGCACACGGTTCGAGAAGCTGAATCTTGCTCCAGGGGGAAACCCGATGATGTCATTCTTCTCGACAACTGCAGATAGACAGGACCACCACAGTCACAATATCCCTTTCTGGCGTCAGTTTGGAGGAACTTGGTACAACGTAGAGCAATAACTTTTTAATAGAGTATTATAAACATAATTAATACATTGGCATATATAACACAGTTGTCGAATTTAAAAAACGAATTTGTTTTCCTTAAATTTTGTGAGTTAAAGGGCAGGGACAGGTGCTATGGCAAAACGTCCTGTGACACCTATCTTACCATTTTAAACGGCAATATATACCTACCTACCACAACAAAACTGACAAATATTTGATTAAAGGCTCATTAAACATGTTCAGCGTACGTAAGCTGCATGACCTTAATTAAAGCTACGGTTCTGGTGTGGACACAAAAGCATTGCGGTTTTCAAATGAAAACTGACCGTGCAGCATTGTTTTCGTACCGTCAGGATCTCGAATGAAAGAAGATATTGGTTCGCGTTCATCTCCTTTTACGGAAGTTCCGAATCAAAAAAAAAGTTTGATAGAGTATTTCCTTGTATTTCATCTGACACGCCTGACACCTACTGGCAGGACGAGGTAACAGATTTAAACTAATTATTTATAGTCGGCGGGGAATGTCTCTGCTGTCGGTGTTTGGTTTGGTGACACCTGGAAGCCTCAGCTGTCAGACACACATTAACGTTTATTCCACCTGTGGCATAGTGTTAATTTATTAATTAAGGCCCTGGCCCTTTCTTAACGCCGCAGTGTCACTGTGTTAAAGTTGTGTATAAACTGTGTTGCTTTTAGCGACAAATTGACGCGATGTCTGTTCGCATTTTTCTAAGGGATTCACGATTTACTTGTTGTGTAACACCCAGGTTCGCATTACATGAACATATTCAAATTAAACTATTTGGTTTTATTGGTTTGTTCTAATTGCATAATCCATTGTATAGTCCATGTTTCCTTAATTTTAACCCGTTGTTCTGATGTATTTCAAGGGGAATTTGACTTAAATTTAGCAAAAGATAAGCTATATTGCATTTATCCAGCAGAGGAAATGGGTCGTGGAAAGAAAAGCGTATAAATCTTTTAATAATGAATAAAGACGATTCCGGATTAAGGGCTGAGAGTTTTCTTGTGCGTTTGTATTTGTATTCAGCCTGCGTTAATGACTCATGAACTCCACGAACATTGCATGTATGCATCCAGACACATATATTAAACTTATTTTTGTAATCATATAGGCCTGTCCGTCTGTTAGGAATGTCTGAACAAAGTGCAAATTGCGAACATGTGAATGCATATTCCAAGATGAAAGCTTTAATTTAAAATTTCTGTCAAAAAAATCACTGCATTATTATTGCTGTTGCTGTTTTTAATAATAATAAATGTCGGAAGGGTTAGGGTGTATCTACTGACAACAGTGACCCCAGCCTAGAGCAGTGAGGAGCCGGTGGTCCTGCATCTATTCCCCCCCAAAACCCCGTCGCTTTCGCTGCACTCCTCTCTCTCTCTCTCTTTCTCGCTGTCACTTTGCGCGATGACGTCAGTCTCCGAAAGAAGATGGCGGCGCTTAAGAAGAGGGCGGAAGGTGAGGGCAGATTTGCTGGCTTTTTCTTACTGTCTTGCGATGTTTCCTTTAAAAAAATTATTAACCGGCCGCCGAGTCCATCCTCTCCGAGAGACCCGCTCTCTCTCTGCCGCTCCTTCGCAGGCCCCCGTCGGCGTTCTTGCGCTGCGCTGGGGGGGGGGGGGGGGACACATTTGACTGGTTAGCGCGGTCGGCTTCACCAGCGTTAGCCAGCCGAGCACTGAGTCCGTATGACTGAAATCTGCACGCCAGTGAGCCCGGGCTGTGCACCGCCTTCAGTGGGGGGTGTGTTCGCATACCCCCGGCGGCACACCTAGCCGCGCCCGCGGCGCTGTCTGCACGTCCGACCGGTTCCCTGTGCACCCTAAGCCGCGATGGGCTCTCGCCTGTCCGTGTCTAGCTTTGCTAAAATGGTCTCTGTCGGTTCCCTGCGAATGGGTAGATGGACCCCCGCTCTCGGGGGCTTTGGGGGGGCGGACATTTGGGCCGGGATCGCGGGCGTAATTTAAGGTTAGCAGTGGGGGGCACGTTGGTTTGACACACTCAGCTGTCTAGCTGGTTACATTTTCACTTTTCACGCCCCCCCCCCCGCCCCCATGATGTCAAATCTCATGGCAACAGCTGGATGTTTACGTGCAAAACACTGGCAAGTTGCTCCGAGGTGCAAGCAGTGCCCACCCGGCTTAGGTGAAGCTGACGGGGAGGCGCGATTTCGCGGCTCCGGGGGCATAGTGTCGTGTGCTGCAGTCGCCCATGAGCTGCGGTTTGTTTTCGGTCGCCACCATACCCCTATTTCCTCTTCTTTGCCCTGCTACGATGAAAGATGTGCAGAAGTGCACAGTAGGGACATTTCCCCCCTCCAACATGCGTGTGCACTTCGTGGCCCGGACGGACGGTTTAATTAGCCCGGAGTGCCTCTGTGTGCCTTTTCGGTGTGATCGTCTCTCACGCTGAATTGAGCTGATTCGCCGGGGCCTCCGGATACCGTTTCAGCCCTGTCACACGACCCGCGCCAAACCTCCTGTACCCCTTGGCCACCATCGATTATTCATTGAAACACATCGGGAGAAGTCCGTATCGAAAGTATATGCCAAGGCGCACCCCCCCCCCATCCCTACAAGCTATAAGTCATTCAGGAGAGAGGTGTTTCTGTGGCTGTTGTGTTACCAGTGAGATCATGCCTGTGGATGCAGTGGGGGATTGAACACAGATATACAGGCTGGAGTAGATCCAAGATCGCAGGGATCCACCTGCATCTGGCCCGTGGACATGATGCTGGTGACCCTCAGTGGCATTTGGCATTTGGGTGAAAGGTCCCATGATGATCTGTCCCCTGTGTTCCGATGACCGTACTTCGTTATTAAATGTTGTATGGGTTTACGGTCGAGTTCCCGCCGGAAGGGTTTACTGCGAAAGGCTTAACGTGAGACTGGGGTTAGGTAACCAGGAGCGATTAGAGAATGCAGAAGTGGAAATCAAAGCTGCGATCACTTGTCAAAGTGCAACTGTGATAAGAAGACGCAGGCCGATGGGCAAAGGTCTGTTAATGAGTCATTCTGCACCGACAGGTTATCGGGTCCCGTCCCTGGTGGATGTGACCAGATCAAGGACTGTTTATAACTAGGTTATGTAATAAGAGATTGACACGTTTGAGTGTATGTTGGGGTGCCCTGCGTCTGCTTGCATGTGTGTGTATGTGTCAGCGCTGTTGTTTATTAAAACTCTCCCCCCCAGATCCACTGCTCTTCATTCTCCACATGTACGCAGCCATTTGTTCTTAAACCTGGGACAGAACACACCTCGTGCCCAGCAAACCGCTGACCACTTATACTTTCCGAGACCTGTCTCTCCTGTACCGTTGTGTAAACACCGGGGAAAAACAGAGACTTATTATGGAAAAAGGCAGGGGGCCATCTGGGTTGAGTGATGTGCATGTCAGCAGTGCGTAAGTTGGGCCCCGAACCCATCCCATCCCGGGAGAAGCGAAGTTCCAAAGCAGTTCAGCGTTGCCCCCGGTGTGGGTTCTGTACCTGCAGCGTGTCCGGTTACACTCCGGTAACCTTATTCCTAGAGAACCGGGCCTCTTGTGCGCGTCCCGCACCTCCCCCGGGGCCCCGGGGCCCTCGCGTCTCTCGAGGGCTCGACTCATGATTGATTTAACGCACTAATGACAGTCAAATTACGCCTGCTCCACTTTTTAAAAGATGGTCGTCGTGGCGGGCGCTCTCTCCCGGCGCTGAGGTAATTACACTTTGGATTAGGGACGTCTCGTATCCGGGACTCCCGCGATGGCCTCGGTGTCGCTGTTCGGCATAAACCGAATTAAGGACCGTTTTTCATCCGCACGTAAAACATTGAGGCCCGGAATGTATAATTAAGTGTAATTACACGCTGATTTTCCATTAGTTAGTTATTAAAAGACATGGGAAGTGTAACCGGCTATTTTCTGTCTTCCAAGATGAGTGTCCCAGCTGGAATGTCGTGTGTGTTGGTTTTGGACCATGCCGACTTCCATCTTGATTCCTCCTGTGCTGTTGCTCAGTGAGCTGATGTGATTTTTGGCCAGTCGGGATCGCCGTAACAGGCCGCCAGATGAACCCTTAATGGTTTAGTTTTAGTTTGCTATTTTGGCCAGCAAGGTCCCACGCCAGCATCCATATTGAGGTAGGTTATCCAAATTGACAGGAGAACGTTTCGACGTTGTTCCGTGCCACTTAGTACCCTAGCGCATTTGATGCGATGCAGTCTCACGGCTGTCTCTCCCTGCTGGTCGCCGATCCACCGCGGAACCCCCCCCCCCCCATCCCTGCATTGTTATTCTGCGTGGGTATGAACACCCCCCC
>JAODUD010000063.1:145486-160749 GCA_026784285.1 Stomatorhinus walkeri
CCCCCCCCCCCCAACATCTGCCTTATTTTCTTTTAATCTTTCTGCCCCGAACAGAAGGAGTTTACGCGATTGGGTCATTTCTTCACTTCAGGCGATTTTTCTTTTTAAATGTTAATCTTTCCTTTCGCAAAGCAAGAAAATGCTTTTTTTCAGAATGTATTGTACTGTTGTGGTATTCTTACAGACTATATATACAAAAATATATTACATTGTTAATGTCTAACATTCTTATTTATTGGATATATACCTTTTTGAGGCATGTTTTTTTATATTACTGTACCTTCAGATGGGGAAAAAATAACTTTATGAAATGACTGAAGAATCGACTCTCTTAACTTGAACCTGTGACGCACCGACAGATATTACAAGTCAAAGTCTTAATCCAGAGAGGTTTTCAATGTTTACTCTGCCTTTTTGTGCACCCCCAAAAGTTACAAATTAGCGCGTTCGTTTTTTTAGACTTGGACCAATGCCAGATTTAGCAGGAGACTGTACCATTTGAAGCCGGGGGGATGTTGATGGGAGCTGTAATGAACTGGGTCTGCCAGTGACGTCAGTATGGGAGACAGTAGAGCCATTACTGTCACGCCAGTTGTATTTTTACTTTTTTTTATTTCGATTTCCGAAGCGTAATCGACTGTTATGTGTGAAGGCCAAACGTGGAGATCCGAGAGACACTCATACAGGCGTCATGATACGTGACCTTTGTGTGGCTAAATGCTGGATTTGTGCATCCGCTGCCGCTGGTCTGATTGGTCCAAAAAGCGTCGGTTCCTCGCTCACCCGCTCGGTTTGGTTTGGACCTGCTTTATGTTCTACAGTCGTTTCGAACAGATGACTGCACGATAGCACCACAGGCTACCTGTACTTATTCCTCAATGTGCTATTTTTATTTATTTATTTTTTTAATTAGTTGAGTGCTCGATTATGGGTGCTGCAGGCGAACGTGCAACCTGGCTCAGTATGAGAAGAAAAAAGATTGCACACGCAGCGTTGTTTTGGTACGTGTGTGTGTGTCTGCGTTGTTACCAGTGCATGTGCCTGTTTTCGAAGACTTGTAGGTTGACTCTTCCGTCTGGCTGCAGTTTGTGTTCATGTATTGGTAATGGATGGGGGGGGGGTGAGGCTGACAAACGTGACAATCCACATAGGCCTGGTTTTGGGAAGAAGAGGAGATCCGCGTGCGGATGAACGGAATCCGATAATCGGTGCTCTGATCCCTGGAGAGAAGATTCGGTTTAATTTCCAAGGCGGGGTTAAAAGGGGAATATGGATTGTCAAGTTTGTGCAACTGAGAAAATTACAGTAACGTGCCTTTATGCTAAGGGAAGAAGCAATGTCAAGTCAGATTTAGAGCGAGGAAGGGTTTGGGTTCCCCCAAATAGGAAGTCTACAAATATACGCAGATGTGGCCTATAGTCTTACCCACGTTCATAGGCTACATTCAGCGATTGGTTCTGACTGGGGGTGTCGCACATCAGTTGGTGATTGTGTTAACCAGGGAGGGTCTCCCTTCTCCATCCCTGTCCGCCCAGTAGTCCACTATGGGAGAACTGGTGAGGTAATCTTGAGCAGCAGATATGTTAACGACAGACACTAACACAATGTCCTTAATTTCATCGGTTGTTTTTATTATTTTTAACTGCTAGCCTATTTTACGGAGCCAGTTATAAGTTGTATTGCTGAAAAAGTTTCAGGTAATAACAAAGAACTTGTATATGTGATGTATGTACAAAATATTTTACTCATTTTAAATGTGCAGTGCCTTAAATTATTATTTTGGTAGCTGCAGAATCTTACTGGGTAGAAATGTCATATATGAGCGTATGATGCAATGTTTTTACGTGTCAAACCAGGACACCGCGTGCAGGACAGTTCCTATACGGTATATTCCTGTTTTAAAGGGAATTCGGATCCAGCATCGTAAGGACTTACGCGTGTTTTGTGCCGGTCCTTCAGACGCGGTGGGAAAGCTGATAGCTGATGGTGAGTCGAGTAATTGTGATGATTTTGCTCCAGGGGAATCCATTTAATGCACATTCGGTTTGCGTCAGGGTTCTGGTGTGGTCTTGAACTAAAGTTTACACCGCGAGAGTTCGCTAGGCACTGCACTTTTAAAAGAAGCCAATAAAATCCACGGAAACAAATATTTCTCAAAAACAATTACTTTTTTAACACTAACCATCAGTCTAGACTTAGCTCGAGGAGGACTGAATTTAATAATTATGCATTAGTCTGTAAATAATGTAAAATACGAGACAGCGGAGAATATATTTAAAAAATAACGAGCTTTCTGGATTAATGTGGAGAAAATATTATTCCGCATTTCAAATATACTGGTGTCTATGATGGAATTGCATGTTCATATCCAATTTTATTTTAGTTTTTTTTTGTTCCCCCACCCCCCGTTTTTAAAGACCGTGTGATCAGTGGCTACGGCTTTGTTATTTAAATTGCTCTGCATGAGTTTCAATCTTTTGCATCACTTACAAAATATTACGTATGTCACGTGTCCACGTCATTCACTACTGGTGTTTAAACGCTTATTTATATATAAAGTCATTTAAGATTTTTTTCCTCCTGTGCTGTAAATGTTTTTATTTTCTTCGATTTTCGGATCTGTTAATATTTCTTAAGAATGAAAATAAAATGAACATTAAAACACCCATGTGTCGCGATTTGTATTGCTTCGTAGCCTATAAGTTTTGATTTAATATCATCACCCTTATTGTACTTGTGTAGTGCAGGTAAACATGGAAATTGGGTCAACGTTAGCGGAAAGAAATTTCAGTGATTGGTTAGTTTCTTTGTTGATTATTGGTTGCTTATTTTCCTTTATACAATGAATGTTAAAACTTTGATTGTCCACAGTATTCAGTATTTTCACCCAAGACTGTCTAGACATTCTTGCTTTAAATGCTTAAGGAAACCGAGTTTAAATCGACTGAGCCTAAGTAAATTCTCGGGGGAAAATGTTATATGTGATTACATTAAACGTCAGTTCGTAATATTGCAAATTAGGTGTTTGCAGCGTGCTGCTTTCACTACAAATACAAATGCTGAGATTTGATTTCTACTGGTGCTTCATACATACTCTGAATGTATTCATTCTGGGCAGTTTTCCGCCGGCCATGCAGAGCTGACATTTAAGCCTTGCCAGCTGGTTCCAGTTAGTCACTGAATTACAGTAGCGTCTCCAAAAGAAACGCTTCATAGGCAAAACATTTCAGCCGCCCCCCGCTTCCCTATGCGATCTTACAAAAAAATTGCGAAAGTGAAATGTAGGGTATTCGTTTATTAAGAGGGGACGGAGGGCAAAATAAAAGTCCCACGATCGCCGTTTCGGTTTGTGCTCTCCCGCATCCCGTTATGTCCGGTCCGAGGAAAGGGGTCATGACGCCCCCTGATTCACCACGTTTACCGGGCGCATTTATGCCATGGGCCGCCTGGGTGGCCGCCACCTGCACCTGCCTGGGTCTGCTTCTCTTACAATACGCCCACATCCGGGAACTTCGGCTGGAGCTGTGGGAGCTACAGCACCGCGTCGGGTCTCTGTGTGGCGAGGATGCGGGCGCGCCGCCGCGCTGCGCCCTAGGTGAGTGCCCGGGTACGGCGGCGCCGTGCGCCGGCAGCAAGCCGCCGCGCCTCTCCGCTGTCTCGCTTCCGATCTCTATTATTGAAAATAACATTTCCCTTTGAATAACAATACATATCTTTTTTAGAAATTAGCCGATGCTGCAGTTAACGCACAACCACGCGCTACTCGCCATATCGATAATGCGTGCAGATTTTTCAACAAAATGCCCTGACAGCGTATTTTTTAGGGATGAACCTCGATTTACAATAGATGGAAAATACCACGTGTACAGTGCATGTAAGCCTATGCAGGCAATGCATTATATCGGTAATGTAAAGAAACAGGCCTACGTTTTACTTATTCGTCTGTTTTGAAAAATACAAATAGTATCGACAAATGGGGATATTAACATTAGTTACTTCATTATACTGCATATCATAGGATGGATTGTTTACTATGTACCTATTTTGTATGTGAGATTTTTTTAAGTCTTACTGTGAGATACTGTTACTCCTTCCCAATTCATCACAGTTGCAAGTGATTTATAAGTGAGTCTATTAGACGAATCTTGATTTGACTCTTAAATGCCCACGGGACAGACCCGAGCAGATGCCACGGCCCAGTTCTTGGCCAGGATGCCAGCCGGTCAAAGAGAGACCTTACCTCTAAAACACCGCGTAAGCAGCGGCAGGTGGGACAAAGTAAGTGACCCCCCTCCACGCACCAGCTGTTTCACTCATGGGCGTCGCCGTCATTAAATCTGAGGGGGGACGTGTCCCCCTCACATTTCATAATTATTCGTTTGGACCCCCCCACATTTAACATAAAATATTAGTTTTATGCTAGTGTGCCCCCCCCCCACACGTTCAAAATGCTTCTGACGCCCCTGGTTTCGCTGCTGACATAAACCAAAATGTGTCGGCGATGCACATACTAACGCATTACAATGACGCTCATGTCCGGCTCCGGCCGTGATCAATATTAATGGGATTAGAGTTAAGCTTCAAGACTGATATCTCTGTGGTAAATCCTCAATGCTAAAGCAGACACAATAACATTGTTTTATTGTAACTTGAGTCCCAGTCCTGGGAAAATCACTAGTTTGTAAACATTACGTTTTGTTTTAAGGGCGGCGTGCGTTTCTGCACCTTCATCCTGTCTCGACCCATTCCTATGGTAAGTCTGAATCCAATTTTTCCCTTTAGGTTTCGTTTCCCTCGCTACAGCTCATTTAAACCTATCCTTCTTGGAATGCCTCACAATGCTGTCCTATTTTAGACTTCCCGTTAAATGCATGTTTTCCCCCCTCCCCAGTGTCCTATCGGATTTCTCTCCTCACGCAATTTCCTCGGTTTTTTTCCTTGTATGGTGTTGCTTCACCCAGGGTCACCCGTCCTCGTTTCTTACATTTAAGAAATGGTGGCTATTTAGAGCTGAGACTAGCCGAACCGCATGTGGGTGTTAGTGATTGACGTGGCTGCCACACGTCCGTGCCCATCTCGCTGTCCTCTTCTCTTACTTTTTCTCTGTCAGACGAAGATGACAAGACGCTGGTGAAATGGATTGTGGGACAGAGTCAAGGTGAGGGACTGCAGGTATCTGGGGAAACTGTTACCGTGACGAGAGGAGGGCTTTACTTCATCTACAGTCAGGTAGATAAACAGAAAAGTTGTCGGATTAAAATAAAATGCATAATTCATTTCTGGAGTTTCGTTTTGAATTATGATTTTTTTTTTCTCTTACGAGAGAAAAAAACAAATAAGCAAGAAAACAAAAACAAGTACAAGAAATGTAAATATTTTGTGTGTCCTCGTTGAGGATTATCTGTTGTTGTACGAAGGTGAAAATGTTACTCGGATGGTAGGTCTTGTATGAGGACCCCACGTTCGTCATGGGGCAC
This sequence comes from Stomatorhinus walkeri, assembly GCA_026784285.1. Taxonomy (NCBI): domain Eukaryota; kingdom Metazoa; phylum Chordata; class Actinopteri; order Osteoglossiformes; family Mormyridae; genus Stomatorhinus; species Stomatorhinus walkeri. Next base: position 150,964 of record JAODUD010000063.1, read on the forward strand.
GTGATCAAGAAGTACCGCGAAAACAAGGAGAGCAACTTGATGAAGTGCGTTAAGTGGATGCCCAGGAACAACAGCGAAGCGCTCAACACCTGCTACACTGCTGGTCAGTCCCAGCCACTTATTATTACCTCTGATTCTACTCAATTTTGATTGGTGGTCGAATTATTTATTTATTATTTTCATTGGGTAACAATTGATGGAACACTCTGACCCCACCCATCATAGGTAGATCATACCATTTCACCCATTCCCATATTGATCCATTCTTCTACAGGTGGCCACAATCTGGAGTTGGGCTCCGTCCTGGAGCTCTCAATTCCTCGGAAGGATGCATGCATTGGCCTCCTTCCCCACGCCACCTTCCTGGGCATCTACAAGATCTGATCTGTGTGCGAGGCATAAATTGCCTCTGGGGGGCGCCACTTGGACCACCCACTTTGACCTATGGGACAAAGCCATAAGCTAAACCAAAAAAAAAAAATCAACTAAAGAGCCAGCAGATTTTTTTTGTCACATGAAGACAAAGTTGTTTTCTGACATGAAACATGTTTGATACATTCAGATGACACTGTTTTCTGGCGGCGCGCTTTGGCACAAACCTCCTTTCTCTTTAAGAAACCAAGCGCGCTAGGCTCAAATTCAACACACCTGCTGAAACTTCTAGATGAACCACTGAAGCCTTATGGGGTGGGATTTTGGGGGGGACTGAGGACCGTCAAATGAGAAAATTTATTTGGCGATGTTTTTCACACCCTTAGTGAATGCATATTAAAATCATTATTCATGCTGAGTGCCGTCATACTTACTAAGTGCTATAAAACCCATCAAAATCCATCCGCAGAGCACCCATTTATACATTTTTATTACTTTAGGCCTGTCCTTTATTTATGAAACAATATCCATAATAAAATTTCCTCTCATCATGCGAAAACGTAACTTCCTTTTTCTTTTATTTTACATACTGAAATGTGGATTTTTCTGGCTCCCAATAGATAGCTGGCCGAGTCTCATTTAAATGTATGTCGAAGATGTGGATCGCGGCGCATCAATCATTACTGACAGAAAGGAGAACTTTGAAAGTAAAATACCACTGACATGCAAAATGCGCCCTCTAGTGTGGGAAAGAAGCAGATTTTTAAATCGTGCTCTGAGTTTTATCACGTGGTCTCTGGTAACGCTTGGCTGCGGCTAAAAATTCTTTCTATTGCCTTGACCTTGGTTTTAGTGTAAAGATAGGTGTTAAATGAAAATGGCCTCAAACCCATTGTGAACAACTCATTTACACGAACTTGGTGTCACTTAAAATATATGAGTTCTGCTTTTCATCGTTTTCAACCCCCACCCGAAAAATCCTGATTAATTGCTGTTCAGGAAGTTGGTCTTTCTGACTTTTAGAAGCACTCCTGTATGGCGATATTTACCTTTTTTAAACCGCGTTTTTACATATTCTGCTTTCCATTACCCGTTTTCCCATGAAACCCCGGACCCATGAAATGTTTGCTCTGCTTCGTGTGGCAATAGTATGTCATAAACACTCAGAGTAACTATTAAATTAAATAAGAGTTATTGTCAGTCCATAGAAAGTTATTCTGGCAGGTATTTTTGGGCAAGACCTTGTCGGGCCAAATCAGGTAAGCGAATAAAGAACAAACGCTGTAGGCCTGCTTCATAGGGATCTATACGATCGTTTCGGCCGTACACTAATTGCGATTGCGAAGCGGTTTATTAATCTGAAAGTTAATTTTATTTGTATGCTATTAAAAACATCCCTATCTGCTAAAATGTGAACAATTTAATCCTGCGTATTAGCTATGTCTATTTAAAGCCACGCCAACGCAATTTTCTACGTTACCCTCTGGTTAATCCAACGGGACAAACATTTACAAATGATGGTGCTTTTATTCAGTAAAAATGCCCTGCGTTTGTTTAAATTCGTAGTATTACCGTTGTATCTTTATTTTTGACTTAACAAGTGGTAGCGAAAATCAAAACCAAACACTGTCCAGAAGCATGGATGACGGAAGTGACGAGGACGAAGCCTAAATGTTTCTCAGGGATGATCCAGCAAGATAATCAACCTTTTCAGCTTTAGCATTCAGTTTTTTGGGCTCCATTATCTACATGCTATTACTCACATTATAGGCTACTATAGGTGAAATGGAATTGCAAACTTCACGGCAGAATGAAAGAATTTAACTGGAAATGATTAAACTGCCAAATAGTAAATATTAGAAGTCGTATTTTTTGAAGTCGTACGGTAAATTGAAGTGCCAGATTAATTTCTTTTTAAATTAACTTATGTATCATTGTGGGTCATAAATCAGATGTGTGGCAGGCAGTTCGTTGTTCTCATAAGTAAAGCAAGAGGTCGGCTTCTCCTCTTGTAGTGGTGCAAACAGGCGCGAGCCCCAGGGCTTCGAATGAAGCTCCTCTCTCACTCCTCCCACAATCCTCGCTTTCTTGTGGGAAAGCGACTTCCCTTTCCCAGTATCCTGCTAATGATGGTCATACCTTGCAGTTCCCAGTTTCTTGCATATCCCAATTAAGTGTTATTCTGCAGCGTTGGCATCAACGCAGTGACATGTGTGCCACAATCATACAAACGAGATGCTAAAATAAATCAATCACAAAGTTTTCCTTCACACTAAGCAGAGATTTCCTTTCCTGATCATCTTCAACGCATTCTGTGTGTAATGGGTCCGAAATATAATGTACTTTGTACATCTTCTGAATAATTACACCCGTGGCTTCTGAGATCTCACGCGATCATCATGCTAGGGCATGTTGACTCAGTTCAGCAGCAGTGATTTCCGTTACACTGTATGCTGCGTTGAGTTCAATATATTTTTGGTCACGCTTCTTGATTTCCGTGTGATGTTCGCTTTTCTGGACGCCCGTCTCGCTACGTGCTCCCGCCACGGTTTTTGCGATGGGGGGTGTTCGGACCCGGCGGTGCTCGAACCACCACAAAAGGGGGGGGGGGGGCAAAGGTCGCACGAATAGCCTCTTCCGTCAGTTTTACGTAACCTTTATTGTGAGGCTTTATTGTGCGGTGGGTCACGGTTGTTTGTAGGGCGCCGATAAGGATCGCGATGCCGAGGGACATGCCGGGTGGGGTTTCCACGGTGGTCCTCGCTCTCCTTTGTCCGGCGTGGTGGGAGGGGGGGGGTGTTGGAGAAGTGGGGCATAGGCCATCCTGCTTCGCTTCAACTCATTATTTTGGAGAGCAGAACTGGCGTGGGGTGGGAGAGGGCAGCCAAGAGCAGACATCGAAGGAGAGGGAGAACTCTGCTTACAGCCGGTAACAGATGCTCTCATTCAGAGTGTTGCACACTGTCAGACGTGCCTGTGAAAATGACATTGGAAGGTATTCAGGTCGACTGCTAACAAATACGAGTAATTAGAGGCTCTGTAGTGATCGGAAAAAAACGCTAAGATATATCGGCGGAGGGGCCACGTCTCGGTTCTGTGCTGAGGGTTCTTCACGCCTCCGTTTTTCCGTCTTAGAAGACGTTATTATGGGCTGAGACGCACGAGCCAGGTGCAGATAAACGAGAGAGGCAGGGGATATAGGGGGGTGGTGGTGGGACCGGCAGAGCGGCAGAATCTAGCTGTGAGTGACATTTACATCCGTCCACACCGAGATGTGTAGCTTTTTCTGATTTACATTTGGCAAATGTCACGCGTTTTTACCGACATAACTAAAGTCGAGTACCCCGCAACGGGGCACCCCCTCCCCCCCGCGCCAAATAAAAAACTCTTGAACGGCTAGGCTGCTCGCACCTTTCAATCTTGAGTGCTAAGTGGAAATAGAAATGAAGAGGAGTGAGATTGTGTTGGGGGGGGGGGTGCGTGCATTGTCTTATTGGTGCCCAGGCAGCACTTGTGACGCAATGCAACACTCGCGGTCAGGAACACACGGATACAGCACGGCTCCAGGTCCTGACCCCTGCCCGCTTTCCCACCAGAGCTGACGCTGTTGCCAGGGTCGTTCATGACCGATGACTCAGCAGAACGGCACACAAAATGGGGAGGGGGGGGGGGGGGCGAGGGTCCGTGCACCAAACACATTCATCACTCTTAACAGTCAAACAGCTCTGTGTCCACACAGAGACATTCAGCCACAACCGGCTTCACACAAAAGCTACTGCCGGAGTAAGCTTTTTCTTTGTGATTTAGAAAAAGATTTTTCCACCACATGACACGGGTGAACTATTGAAGTTAATCTCGGGGAACAAGTAACGTAAGCGCAGATAAAGCGGCACTAAAAGTAAATACAAATAAACCCATCATAATGTAACTGCGAGTTACTAGGCCTTGTCCGAAAAGCTCGCTGCAGTAAGGATAAACCATTACGCAAGCACACTGTCCAAAGCGGCTATATATTTTTTTTACCTGGGTGTGAAAATAAGACAAGAGTTTATATGTTTATGTAAGGCTTAATATTTTCGACTTTGTTCAAATGGTAAATGTGACTGAACAGACCTATTACAGATAATTAATGCACAGATCGGCACCACGGCGTGATGTTTTGACTGCGGCTGTCTGAACGTTTGTGAGCTTCAAAATTATCGGACTAATTACAGCCTATCACATGCTTAATATCCATTATGTGGCGCTGGTAGGAATGAAGCAATTCCAGAATTTGAACACTAGAGTGTGCTGTAGATCCAGGTCTGCGTTACAGGGCGATTCCATTCTCAGCCGGGTGCATTTAACTATCACGGACTTGACCGAAAAATATTATTTTATCCATCTGGAAAAAAGCTATATACCTTGTGCTCAAGGGCAAGGGAAAGTGAACCAGCGATGTTTTAGGTACGAATCCAGCTTTTTGCACCACACTGCTTCACTGCTTGCCGACCATGGATGCGTTTTATTTATGGTTGAGTGTTCCTGGTAGTAGGGTGGAGAGGTCACACGATGCCCCCACCCCCCCATGCCCGGTGGAGAGTGGGAGGGCTGCCATTGAAATGAAGTGGTCTCCCCTCTTGGTTTTGAAGAACCCGAATCAGTTTGATTTTCTTTGCTGTCTCTTCGACAGATGATGAACTGCCTCTGTTCCCTAAGCAATAACGAGGAGATAAACTAGGTTTCTAAACCCATTGTGGTAGCCACCACTGGACGCCATTAGTACCTGTTTGGTTTAACCCAATGAGAATGAGTGGTAACTGGGCCAAACCAGGCGTAGCAGAGAGTGCTTGGAGTCTGACCCAGAATTGGTTTTGAAGCATTTCCCTCATTACGTCGCATCATTACCCTAACTGGAGTAATCACTGTGCTCTGGGCGGATTATACAGTTACTCGCGCCTACTTCACGCTCGTTATTTTAATGGATTATGTCCGCCGTTTCTGAATGACTGAATGACCGTCCGTGAGCCACAGGTGGTCCGTAATGCTGGCGCAAAAACGGGCGATCGCGGGTATCCCGTGAGTCCGGGTACCGACGCTGCCGAGTTCCCTTCGAGCGAAGCTTATCCGCGGATGACTCAGTCCCCGAGGGGCGCGTGCTGTGGCGCGCCTTTGATCTCGACATCCCCCTCCCATGTTTATCGACACCAGCGCTACATTTATTATGCTTACGTATTTTTCCTTGGAGGGGTGCGTTAATGTGCACCCCCCCCCCCCCCAAAAAAAAAGGGATTTTTTCTTTTTGACTCTCGGCTTAGAGCAGTCCCGAGAAGTGGGTCTCTGAGTGCATTATGCGTGTGTGGATGTTTCTGCATGCGTGGTCTTTTTCCAGGCCAGCACGGTCCATGTTTAGAGCACATTAAAGAAAAAAAACTACCTTGATTTGCTGTTGATAAGAACAGACATCTCCGGTAACGGACAGTAGTAGTAATTACTGTCCGTGGTAGTACAATGCGAAACTGTGCCTCTGAAATTCTGCTCCCTGTTTCCTATGACTGCCTCCCTTCCCTCATTCCTTCTCTGTTTTCATTCACTCCTGCCCCCACTTGTTCCTTCTCCCTTGGGTAATTTTCAGGGTCTAGTACAGCCAGCCGTACATAATAACCCCCCCCCCCCCCCACCCCCCTCCCCACATTCTCCCTCCCACCCCAATTACCGTCAATTAAAGGCACTCGGTGGTGAGGTGTAGAGAGGCACAAAGAGGCAGTGGAATTTGTACATTGTGTGTGTGTGTGTGTGTGTATTTGGGGGGTGGGGGCGCAGGAGACGGGGTGTTGAATGAAGACTATGGAAAGTATGGGTGAGAGGTAAGGTGTGCCTCGTGAATAGACGGAGGCCGAGGGGGTACAAAAGAGGGATATGTAAAAAGACAAGTCTTTAAAAGGGAGGCGATGATGAAAGGATGAAAGAGAGGTATGCAACCCCCCCCCCCACTGCCGCCTGGTTTCTGACCATCCTCTTGCTCCATCTCCCCACCGCCTTCACAAGTCTCCCTTCTCTCGGTCACGTGACTCCGCTGGCTAATTGGTCCGGTGAATTAGTGACTCCCGTGAACTTAAGGAGGTCCGCATCGATCGGATGAGGTAGGATCTGCGCGTCATGCATATGCAGTCAATATCGTAATGAAAAATCCCAGCTGCTATAACGACCGTGGGAAGGCCGCGGCAGATGTGGAGGATTTGCGAACCGCACCCCCCCACACACACACCCCCCACGGCAAATTCCCGGGTAGAGCTGACATGTTTGGTAGAGAGTGTTTTGTTAGCTGAAATTAGCACGCCAGATCAACTAGTATGACGGTTCATTAAATCTAGACGTATCGACCAAGTTCCTTGTTATAATCACTAAGTAAACTGGCGATGTCGTTTCTTGCAGGGGGTCATTCTTTCATGTGACCATTACATCCGTCGCCATAATGATTTTGAAATAACTGCGAGGACGGCATGGCAATCAATGTGTGGAAATCCCGACGACAGAGCTGTCCTCTGCTTGTATTAGTCGCGGTCCTCTGTATTACCGGCTTTTATCCTGATAACCGCATACAGATGTTCCCCATCAGCATGACGTCCAGGGAGAGAGATGTCTTCCTCCCACTGTGAAACCGCGACATTAAAGTGTTTCAGTCGGGGAGTACGGGTGCCTCTATCCGCCTTCTCAGACGAACATACATCTTTGCAGATAGACATGAGGAGGAGAACCTCTCGCGTATCAACAAACTCGATGTTCGAATTTGCATGAAGCAAAAAGCCCCTGTACGCGATAAACCTAGAACAGCGTCCCCGGTACCGAAGATTAAAGTCTGTCAACGTTATCTCCCTTTCATCCCCACAGAGAAAACAAATTAGCTTTCAACATGACGTGTATCTAATTTTCTCCACGTTGTACCCTTTTGTTAAATGATTAATTAAAGCAAATGCACGTTCGCTGCATACAGAACAGTGTAAGAACCCAAGTCACCCTCGCATCACACTTACGATGTGTTGTTTGGAAAACTCATCGCACCCCAGTATATCTGCGGTTCGCATTCAGTGTCCAAAACCTGCAGTTACCAAAATCTTTTCCTCCTTTTTAAAAAGCATAATCCTACTACTATATATTTATAGTGAAAATAGGCCCGTGCTTTATTGTAAGACCAGCCTGTTCATCGCATTTGGTTCGCAGCAAATAAGCGGCTTGAAGAATAATGCTGACTTCAATAACTCGCTGTTATTTTGACATTACGATAATATCAATCCCCTCAAAACCAGTAAATATAAAGTCGTTGTCATTTGCATCCTTTTCACCATCGTCTTAAATCACCCTCGTAGCTTGTGTAGAGGTTTTCCGCCCGGTCTAATTTTAATGCATAATAACGCGGAGGAAAATACCAAACACGCTTCTCTGACCTCTAAAAATAATTGCGCAACGATACCTCCCCCGGTTTCTGCCAGCTTTGATAAATCTCATTAGATCTTTCCCATGAAGTCATTTGCATTAATCCTGTCCTATATATCTTCGCGTTCGCATTTATTTAACCAATTTATAACATCCAGCATTACGCATGAAATTAAATTCTGTTTAATTTGACGCGGCGCTCGGCGAAACACGGTGCTGCAAGAGGTTTTACAAGTTTCAGATATTTCAGATGTGATTGAATTAGTTGAGTCACTTTGATCGCCATCGCTGACATTAAATCACGCACCATTTCAGGAAATGTGCCCGGCTGGATGCGGCCCACGTCGGCCGGCGTGGCGCGCAGGTGACCGCTAGTCAAGCGTCGACAAACTCATGTTAATGTTAATTTTCTATTCCGTTTTCCTGCAATATTAAATAAACGGCCTTTCCTGGAGCCAAGGAATCGTTTAACCTCTCTGACCGTGTTTTTACCGGTGTATTTCCTATCGTGAATACGTTCTACCTTAATGTTTAATTGCAATAGACTTGGAAGAACGTGCTTCAGCTAATAAACTTAGATGGATTTATTAAATATTATAAAATGCCGCTAGATGGGACTCATTTTAAGCAATTTTTGTATGAAAATTTACGGGTATGTCTGAAAAATGATGAAATTGATTCGTTTTGGTCTATCAGAGTGACTCTGGTATAATTTCCAACACAAATTTGATAAATTATATATGCTAATTGCATAAAGTGACCATATCTACAGTTGAGAATCGGAGGAGAGAGTCTGTAGTCTAGGTTAAGGGGGGGCACCAGCTATTTTAGACAGCATAAAGTGACCCAAGAGTCATTTTGAGTCTCTTATTATGAACTGTGATCCTCCCCATTAAGGGTTAACATGTCCTTCCTTGTTTTTTATTATTATTATTTTTTTAAATACTGAAGTGCTGAGATCTATGAATTATGAGGAATATTAAAAACCACCTAAAGTTTGAAAGCATTCAACTTTTTCAGCTATTTTTCCCATGGGCGGGGCTCACATCCACAAATAACAGCCTTGAGTTTAGTGGGTTCTCCGCAGAAGGTCGTTGGATCTAATGGCGCTCTGGCATGGACATCGTTGTGCTTGCTCTGCTACCGGCTGCTCGTGCCTGTGTGTGTTCTCGTGCAGGTCTGCCTGGTGAGGATTTCTCTTTTGGCTATATTTAACTTGAGGTCAATCCCCCTGGTTTCTCCGGTGGGGATTCCGGTAGACAGCGCGAACGCCACCGGATGGGTATTTAGCGGTGCGCGAGTGTGTGTCAGTGCAGCAGGTCCGCACCCTCTGAACAAGCACTTAAATCTGGTTTCCATCATGACTCTGCTCACCCCCCCATTCCACATCACATTCTCATTGTTCTGTGCAACAAGATCTTGCACAGCGTATCCTGTCAGTAAACTCTTGTCCAACGTCCAACACACACAGCTCTTTATTCTCTCTCTCTTTATATATATATAATTCTTTCCATTTTCTATCCCAGTGCTAATGTCTTCCAGATGTGCCAGAGGGAGTCAGTGTTTTTGCATGTATGTTTACCGTGCTGATGTATATGCCATCGATCCACAGTATAGGACTCTCAGTTGGATACTGTGCAGTATGGAGCAGGTCTGTGGACTCAGGAGGGTCGTTCTACTGTACCTTTAGTGAAATCGGGCCATTAAATGCACAGCTGTGTAAATGTGGTAACACGCATTGAACACAGGTGGCTTCACGTCTTAGCGCTGATTGGAGGAGCCGGGCTTTAAATTCCGGAGTGGGTGGGGCTGTTGTGCTCTGCCAATCACGGAGAGGCTTAAGCTTAACCTAGTTCTTGTTTGCTTCTCCCTCAGCTAAGCTGAGTGGTGACTGACTGTACAGTAAATCCTGCTCACACCGGGGCCGCCAGTCAGTCCAGCCCTCCAAGACCAGCAGCTATGGGCGCCGAGCCAATCGCTTACAGCCAGATGTGAGTGATT
>JAODUD010000063.1:199973-213581 GCA_026784285.1 Stomatorhinus walkeri
CCCCCCCCCCCCCCCCCCCCCCCCCCCCCACACATGCGGTGTGTCTTGTTTTTCAAGGGGAATTATTTTAGCCAGGCAGCAGATGGGCACCCGTCGGCCACCAGGCCGAGGACCTGCGGTCCCTTCAGCCGCGGTTCGTTAGGCCAGGCACCGAACACTCTCCCGGATCGTGACCCAGCCGAGGACAAACCACACAGACACAGCCACGTACGCGCAGACGCACCGCTCACGTGGACCCGGCCCAGCCAGGGCGGCGGATCACGGTGAGATTAGCGGACTCCAGGTTTATGATTAATCCGCAGAAATTACACTTCTCTTCTCATTTTCCCACGACTTTACACTCCGAAACTATGGTCTCCATGCACATGTCTGACGTAGCCCCCACAGCATTATTTGGGTTCTCGTCCCGCTGTGCGTTTCCCCATTGCGATTCTCCAGCCGAACCTCCTTGGGAGTTGTATGCGTGGGAGGTGTGGGTGGGGGGGTGGGGCGTTCTGTGCCAACTCTCTCCATGTCTCGCCTCTCAGGCTGTTGATGGTGTCAACGGGAGCGAAAATGAGGCGAGCCTGACAGATCCATTCATGAAGAGATGGAGTCGGTAACGGCCCCGCAAAGAGAAAACTCACTCTCTATGCTGAAATGAAGGCAACACATTCAAATACTCCACAAACACAAAAGGCCAAAAATACTAAATAGAATGCTGACAATATCGCTACATAAAGCGCAGGGGAGAAAAAAAACATAAAAAGAGATCCCATATTATACACTAACAAGACCTAAAGAAAAACAAAAAAAAAATCGCGCAAAACACACAAATTCATTTTTCAAAGCCAAAGTCGCATGGGAACTTCTCAAGCCCTTAAATTATTCATAGGAACAGTCCGCGATGAGGTTTCCATATACTAAAATTAACATAGTAAAACTGTGTTCCGCCTTGTTGCAAATGTAATCTGAAGTTTGTCTTTCGTAAAAAATTATTCTTCCGTCGACCGTGATTTATGATATACGTGCATGTATCTATTAAAGTATGAGGGAAAAATCGCACTCTGTGTTGGGGTTTTATTTTTGTACTGATACAGGCAATTTATTAAACCGTATATGGAAAAGCGGGGGGACCGACTGACCAGGAGTCACCGAAACGAGGTCCTCCCAACCCAGCACTCAAAGTCGACGGCTGTTTAACTCGTCAAGGGGGTAATCATGGGATTAAACGACCGGGAGAGATACGGGCGTGGTGCGGCTCGCTTTAAATGCAAATCCCTTCTCATATAAAAATCGGTTCCGTTTAATGGGATTTCGACGACTAGATCCGCATTTCCGCGGCGGGGGATCCGGGCGGCGACTGCAAACACCGTGCGGGGGGGGGACAAGGCGAACAACGGGAAAACAAAAGAGGCGGTGAGCGAGTCTCACTCCTCCGCCTAAATGGCACTGCCTCTCCGCACTCACTCCTTCTTTTCGTCCCTTTGTGGGAAGGACATTGAGAAGATTCAGGAGCAAAGCGACTTGGAGGCACTTTGGTCTCGAAAGAAGGGAAGGAAATGAGAAAGAGGAGAAAGGGATAAGCGCCTTAAAGTTTCTTTTCAGGATAACAGAACTTAAAGAATGATTTTCAAAGGCGGATTTGATTGTATTCACTCCGCTTCTCTCATTAACTGCCACTGTTGCTTTTAAGGGATTCTTCTTTTTGACACTCAAACTCTTGACGTTTTCCCACAAGAAGGATTTAAGATTTCGTGGTTCTCGCCCAGCTCGATTAAATTTCTGCCTATTTTTTTATATTTTGGCAATGTAATCGACCCTGCATTCCCATTAGTTTTCACGGTGATATTCTTTCCACGCTGTAACAAAAATCAATCGATCGCTGGGCATTGTGTCATTTTACTCCCACTGATTATTTTCACGGCGAGCTCAGAGCCACTTACTGTTCATGCACTAATACTCGCAGCCCATTTTTTTTGTGTTAAAAACAACACCCCCTGCGTGCCACTTTAAAATGCAGGGCCACTTCTGTAAACGAGATTGAAAGGAAATCACATACGGGAGGGCTAACGCCCGTCCCATACACGCGAGATTAAAACGCGCTGCTAGTCATACGATGAGAGACTAGCACAAGAACGAACTTGCACCGCTAAATAATTTAAAAGTGACGCGAGATGGCATTGAAGCTGATTTTATTGGAGTGATTTATACGGGCGTAACGCTTTTCGGCAGACACAGGTGGATTTATTTAGCCATTGGGTGTAAGTAGTGGCAAGGAAGCAGGATGACCTAGACAGGAATCCAGTTAAAAATCCAGAGGCCTCATCAACAACCAAAATATCGGAAGAATTATCACAGGAATTGCAATGAAAATATTTTTCAATTCCTAAAGTTCAATAGACAGCCTGGTATATTTGTTCAAAACTCCAGCAGTCTTGAAAATGCTGTGTCCAAATTGATTCAGAAGACCCCCCCCCCTCCCCCCACACCCAACACTCAAGTAAAATGCACTTTTGTTGTTCTAAGATTAGGACACACGCAAATGCCATGACAAATGTTTAAACGTTTTTATGGAGCAGGATTCTGTGTAACGGTAAAGGGATCCACATTCAAGCAGGTGGGAGTCCCAGGAGGGCCACTGCCATTGTACCTTAGAGTCAGGCACTTAAACTGCCTTTAATCGCCTTGGTAAAATTTCCAGCTGCATAAACAGGTCAGAAGTAAAACGGTGGGCTCACTAAATCACTGTGGATAACAGCATCCGCCAGGCAAATTAATAGCATAAAATGAGCTCGCTTTAGCGCACCATTAGCAGACGAGATTCGAAATGTAGGAAAACACCGCCAGTCCAAATAGGCTGGAGGAAAGGGGAGCTCAGCCCGGCGACGTGGGCGCACGCCTTCCTCATTAGCACCTGCCGTTCGGCGGCCCCCCTCCACTGCGGCTAATGCTCTCCGTCCTCGACTAAGTGTGATGTGGCTAATGCTAGTCTGGGCTCGCACCAAAGGTACGTGCAGTGACTACCGCAACAGAGCCACCCCATTTAAATTTTTTTAATTCCGGATAATTCTAGCTTCTTTAAAACAGAAGTTGTGTCTGGCTTGCCGGTTGCTGCCTGGGTAACGATACGCCCTATTTGCTCACCTGCAGCTAATTTCCTAGTTGGGAACTTTTGTGGGTAGGCGAAAAGTTCCTGGTCCTCCCACTGGACTGCCCGTGCCCATCCCGCGTACCACCCCGTTCCCGTCATCCTACTGGAAGTCTTGGCCCTGATCCTGTCTCGGATTCGAACCGCCTGCCCCCCGGCTGTTCGAAGGGGACCGACCCAAGCGAGAGAACCAGCCGGGTCACGAGGTTTCTTGGTATCAATCTCAATGGTACAGAAATAAAGAATAAACAATGGAGCCAGGTCACCTTCTCCACACAATCAGTCCATAGGCCGTGCCGCATGTGATGGTGCAATGCATGATGGGAATCCAGTTGAGCAGCCACCAGGTGTCATCATGTTAATTGATCGTGGCCGTCGGGGCCCAGGTGTCGCCACCTCGGCACAAAACGTCCAGCTAATCCGCGTGACCCACAATCGACCCGTCTCGCTCACCCCGGCACCGGGGCCGAGATCCCGGAAACCACGTCGGCCACGCCGCAGGGGGTCACCTTCCGTAGACGGCGTGACGCCCGACGACAAACGCCGTGCCCACAAAAGGGCTCCGTCCATCTCCTCCACCAGGACGCTACAAAAGAGAAGCTCCGGCGCCTCGTAAACAAGTCTGGCCTTTATGTTGACGTTAATAAGCAAAGACTGTACAGTTACTTCCTGTCATTCAATCTGGAGGGTTCAGACATCTGGAGCCAGCTACATTACAGATCGGTACATTATAGAAAGCTAAATATCACTTAAGTGACTTGGGGAAGAAAAAAAAAAACTCATGGAAGGCCAATCATGACACATCAAAACCCGCTGCATAGACTGCCACCCATCCCCCACCCCGCAAGTGTGCAAAACACTACACAGCGCTGGGTCCAACCCAACGCAGTGCCAGCTCTGATTAGTCTGCTAGTGGCTTCCCGTAGCCTCTTTGATAATTATTATTTTTTTGTGCATATTCCTCATCGGGTTCCAGGCACACTGGAAGATCTTATCTAGTTCAGAATGAGCCCTAACAAGAAACGACATGCAGTTTACAGGACCAACAAAATATTTGACTCAAGGCCTGACTCTCCACGAACCTGGGTTTGAGTAATGTGTACGTGTAGTTTACACATTCTGGGGTCAAGGCCAGCAGTGACATCCCGGGCAATCAAAACGGCACACTAAATAACGGCTAATATCTGTTATGATCAATGCATGTCAGCGCAAATGCCAACGGCTTAATTCCTTCATAACTGCCTTCATAACACGACCAATTGGATCTAAGACGAGAATCATAATCTGACACATTCATATGCAACCAATACTGCTTTGCTCACGTGTCTGTATAACATGACGCTCCCCTGTTCCATATATGATTAAACATTGGATTGATCTTTGCATTTAAATTTGTTTGATTTTTCTAAAAATAAAAAATAATAAACATTACACATTTATTCAATAGTAAATCAGCATTTTTCAATGGGCAGTATAGGGTATGCACGTGTTGGTTACTTAAGGTACGGTGCGCTTGGGCAATACTGGTTACTGCTCTAAAGGAAGTTAAGATTATCTAGATAAAGAATGATTAACAGAGGCCCTTACCAGTCTTTTTTACTAGCATGTTTATATAACAAACCACCAATAACAAAACAAACCATTCACGAACTACTGATTACGAAAAGCGCATGTTTTTGAACTAACAACCAATATTAGGGCAATAAAACAAATGTATGTTGACACATCGTATATATTCGTCCGCGGTTTGAAATACAGACTAAACGCAATAATACAGTAAACAAACACAAAATTGCACGCAGGCGTTAATATTTGTGCATTTCATGTAACCATTAAAAAGAACAGTTATATAATCGGATTGCAACGTATCGTTACATGATTGAAAAGGAGACTATGTAGTTAAAGACTGGTGTTGAATTTAATTAAAGCACTAGACCTCACAAGTAGTCATCAGAACGCCCTATTTAATTTATAAAGTAACGACTCTACTACAAACACGATATTTTGGATCAAGAATATAATCGTACCTGCATGAATCGCAAGAGGGAAACTTTGCATTGTTGCCAGTCCAAAGCATCTGCACTGAATAACCATTAACGGTTTAAGAACATTAAAAACAGTTTGATTTGTAAACATTAACAGGCTCGGAGTCTGGATGATTTTATAACCCAACGCTTGAAGATTCACCACAATGTTTACATAGCTAGCCCCTGCTTTGCGTTAAATAATCAACATGTGTTTATTTTCTATTACCTTCTTCTGCCGTGGACAGCTGGGTAAACTTGAAAAGGGCTATCCATAACGCTGCCAGCAGACTCCAGAGTGGTCGATCCATGGCTGTCGAGGCGATCGTATTTGTACACATCTGTTTGCTTTTAGAAACCTAAATGCATCAGTCGATATACAGTTATGTGTCTCTCTTAATCGCCGGCGGACGTACGGTGGGCTCGTCAGCCATTCAGCTTTCTCACATTAGTGACTGTCCATAGGGGCAAATGTATCTGAATTACAAAAAAAGGAAGGAAAATGTCAGGCGACGTTATCTTGTAAGTCAAAACGACAGATGCGCAGTCCAAAATTCACGAACGACCAGCCGAAAATAGGCTGAATTTTAATTTGATCCTTCTATGATTTCGACGTTTACCTTCAGATGTCTGCAAGTCCTACCGCGTTACCGATGCAGGTAACTTGTGTAGCAATATTACGGAGACAAACGCTTCCCATGAAATGTGTTTTTATTGCTATTCTACGTTTTGCACGAATCCATGATTTATCTTGATTCTCCGGCAAAGACAAAAGTGTGAAAAAATAGACGATTCCACGGGCACCTTTAAGTATTCCCTTTGTTACCCACTTCCCAAAGTCACCCAGTCCAATTTCTCGCCACAAAATGATGACTTTTACAAACTCATCAAAGCATACAACGCTTGCATTGATTTTTTTTAAAAAGGAACTGTAAATGCCAGAACAAGAACCTTAAAATTTCTATGGAAGATCTCCGGAAATTGTTCCCAGTCGAGTGGTTTTCAAAAAAATACAACTAAAAAGAGTTCCCCAGTCATAAATGCTGCATTCCTTTGTATTTTACGTCTTAGCGTTTTTAATCAAGTTAGTATCTCCGTTTTTCTTCACCTCCTTCACCATTTGTCTTTGCCTTTTCAGGTACAATACGGTATGGCGCCATAAAACATCCAGAAATATATTTGTTTAGCCGCTGCATTGAATAAAATAAATGGAAGCGTAATTAAAAGGGAATACGAAGCCAGTACGACCCGTACTCCAAACTGGCGTGGGCTCTCGCCAGTCGCCGACAAGGCACTCTGCATCAACTTGCGTCAGGATGTCTGCTCGTTTAGGCCCCGCCTCATTGTCACATCCCTTCTCCTCCTCATTGGTTGCTTCGCCTGTCAATCTTATGAAGTAAACGATTATCGCAAACTAGCGGCTTAGGCAGGTGGACCGAAACATGAGGTATATGGTAATTTATTCAAACACTTCATTTTGATTTGTCAAAGGAACGTGTAACCCAATTTCCAATATATCAAATGATATGAAGACTTTTTCTTTCCCCACTTACCTTCGTGATACGGTTTAGTCTCCTTCGTATTCCCGATGACCTATTTTACACGATTTATATATTTCGTGGCGGTTAAACGTCTACGTCAGGAAAAAAAGGAAACCATTTCCAATAGAAGTGAATTCCTGTGCCGTGGACAAAATTAAACAGTTGCTTGAACTGCATCTTTTACTCAAAGAGACATTATTCCCTAAATGGCTTTTCAGATGCATTTACTGGGCCATTCTTAGAACCATTCGGGTTAAGTGTGTTAAAACTCCCCCGCCCACCACTTTGCAGGAGTTTTTACTCCGTATCCTAAATTGGCGAACAGCTGAACACACGTATGCTGGTTTCCTCTCCTTCAGGATATCATCTTAGATGCCATTAAACTCGTGCACAGCTGGATTCAGAGCAGCATCTGGCTGTATAGTAATGACTTTCCTAACAGTCTTTATCCCCGTGTGTATTTGATCTAAGCTTTGCAAATTCAAATTAATTTAATGTCAATTATAAATGAGTAATTCGTGTGGATTCTGTTAATGTTTTCGTTTCACTTGTTGAGCGCGTGAAGATCTCACATAAATATTTAAAATTTACATTGGTAGATTATACAAATGCTACGACAAAGCATCCAGAGTAAGACACAGGTAAGGTGTACCGTACAGTCGTATTTTGAATTTAGGCTAAATAAAACAATACGTTCGATAAACACTGTATAATCAAGGTAGAATTATACAAACCGCGGCGCAATCGGAACCAAGTCATATAATAATCAATTGTAGAAACCAGTAGGCCTTTAACCACTTCTCATTTAGGCAAAACAGCCCGCAGATGGAGCATTTACCGTATTATTTTTCAAAAAACGAAAAATATAGAAGGAAGTGGGCATTATGAGTTCCGCTTGGACTACCAGGTAGGGTTTCTATCTTGATCTTTTTGTCCAAGCATTGATGATAAGGCCTTGAAGGATGCCTGTAATTGATTTGGGTTTGTTTCCTCGGAGAACACGCATCGCCTCGTTCTTCCCCCTAAAAAGGCAGGGCTAACATTTAGCTATTGATTAATCAAGCAGTCCATGTTCATTAGATTAAACCCAGTCGCCCCTTCTGCTGTTGGCGTCTCGCGCGGCAAACGAGGAATTATGTTATACAACTGACAGTCATTAAAAAATATATAATTCCAAAGAGAAGATTCCCCGTTTTTAGACTCATTTGGAGAGTATTAACCACATTTTCAGACAAAGGTATTATTAATTATTGTGTCTTCAAATACGATGACTGTTGTTCAGGTGCTTCAACGCATATTGATTATTCATTTAGTGTGAAAGGTGATTGAATAGTCTAAAGACAGCTCATCTATCACTGTAGCCTTTGGATTTAAACCGTATGGACGAAGGGAAAATCACATTGGAATCCACAAAAAAAGATAAAGAAGCAAGACATTTATAAAAAGAACTTTTAACAACTCGGTTTGAGACGACTTTTGTGGTAAAGCCCGAATGCAGATTTATTATAGAAATATCCAGTGGGAAAATAATGTTAGTATCGATTTTGAATCATGCTCATCAATTATGGGTGGACTTGTCCGGCCTTCCAGTCGAATATTTCTTTAATTCCTAACTTGTTATATATGTAAGAATGTAAGGATTGTTTCGGTTTTTAGAGAACCTGTTCTACAGCTGTCTGTTTGATTTACATTCGTAAGTAATTTACATTAATGAGGACGTCATGGTTCTGATTACGTAAATCTATAATCCACAGCACGTAAGAACGAATCGGTGAAAGCAATTACTTTAGAATAATTTGAAAGGCACACATGTTTGTCCCTCGAGGACTTGTCTTGCCCGCCCTTGAACAGATGGCTTTCCCTTTCTTGGTTTAAACTGCTGACTGTCAGTAGTCCGCAAAGAAAACACACTTTGTAACGTGCACTATAACCCGGTGAACCTACATCCGGAGTAAATTCAGCACTTTCCAATGAATTAGTTCTATTGGACAGTTTTTTAATGATTTACTCCTATGTTTATGACTATTATACTTAAACTATAGATCAGTTTCTCCTGTTTTGTTCTCTCGTACTCTGCAAGTGTCATGGTATCCCCGGGCAGACTTAATCAGGCACTTTGAACTAACCGTGCTCTAAACTGGAGTTGTTCAGTCCGCGGTGTTGTTTGCACGTTTCATTTGCATATCAGGGAATGTAGCGCGCTGTAGCGCAAACACTCACCGGGATCACTATAGCTTGCCGCCTCGTTGACGTGTTTATTTCTGCATTTGTTGGACAATTTTATTATGCAAATATGCCCGATGTTTTCTGGGTGGTTACCCATTACGTCGCAATTAAACGACGTGAAGGAATAATGAGGCAATAGTCTGGAATTAATGAAAATTAAATCTAAAGAGCGTTATATTTTATTAACCGTGCGCCTTTTGTTACTATCAAAAATAGAAGGAATACGGCAGCTTGCAGCATTCGCGAGTGGCCTGATTGAAGTGTGAGAATGGGCTTGCTCAACTGTGTGAATCTAATGGATTGTACTTATGTGTTAGCCTAGCTGTTTTCCTCTTGTACGGCTAAATTCACACCTCGCTGTCAGGTCGTACTACTGGGTTTTTAACACGTCCGGAGAGGTACGATTCTTACCGCCTTTAGGTCCAACTATAAAGGCACGTAGGCCTAATACCCGAAGTGACTGATTTTAAGTTAGCAGGGAATTGCATCGAAATCTCAATTTCTGTAGACTCTGTACTGTTTTAGAAAAGTTCAAGTAACACACTACGTTTCACAAGTAAATGAGACGACAGGCCGATTCAGTTTTTTTGTTACTTGGGGTGTGGATTACATCTCGTAGTTGGCAATTTCCCAGAACAGTTTTAGCCAATATCGCAGATGTTTACTTACAGAGTAGCCCCAACGATTAATTGGCAATTGAAAACTCCACAGTACATCAAGGGATAATGTCCCCTCTTTTCAAGCATTGAAGGGATAGTTTAGAAAAGTTGGTCGCATTGATATAGATAGATGTTTGTAGATATTGGCGATTTGTAGAGTGCAAACATTTTACTCGCAGACTGGAAGTGACAACGAAAATCAACACTCACGCAACACAAATCAGACCATAAATATCTCCCGGCGATGCTGCGTGGTAAAAACATGCATAAAACAAAAGCTCAGTTCAAATCACTGCATTAAAAGTGCACTAATATTTCAATTTTCATGTGCAGTCCATTGGTAAAATCCAGGAGTGCCTCCTTACAGTGAAGGAGCCTGTACGTCGCTCCGCACATGTAGGCCTGAGTAGCACGTAGCTTTTACCCCAGGATACCCAAACATACCTTCATTTTCAGTAATTGTTCGCAGTGAAGTGGCTGTAGAAGGACAGGTAAAACTGGTACGTGCCAGTCTGTGATCGAGTATTTGCTGATTTTCACATTGATACACTGAAGGTAGCTTATAGAGTAAGAAATGTACCCGAGTGACACATGTACCGGTCTACGTAAGCAGCGGAGAACACGTAGGCCTAATCATCTTATCCTCCATGCATTCTACTTTGTATAAAGAGTGATTTTAACCGTTTTCAGCTGAAAAATATGACGGCGAAAACTATTAAAGCACGCAAAGCGCAAAAAAGCAGAAGTAATAATAGCCTTTGCATGCCCCTAGTGGTTACTTGTGGGATTGCATAATTCGGTTTATCTCCAGTATCCTCCATTCTGCCCCAGTTAAAGGTGACTTCAACTGTATCCTTACATCGAATCCGCCCCCCTCCAAAAAATGGAGTTAATTCTGCCAGACAGATAAACGATGAAGGGGAACAGAGCATTTAGCAGACAGACTGGACAGCTAATAACATTTTGACCTCTTAAAATATAACGACAAACTTATAAATTAACCTCACTAAATGTACCAAGGCCTTAATAGGAATAGAAGCCACTTTAGATAAGAATGTCTCCAAAATGAATTTGCCCAATGTGCTTTCATGTCTAAAATTGTACTTTGTGTTTATATAACCCAAGGCCAGAACTGAGGTCGAAACGGTAGTTTTTCTGTAAGGCTTTCACATCAGCGTCCCCCTTGGGGGGCGGAGCTGTTTCTGGCCCATCAGACAGGAGATGTTTCCCCAACGCCGTTCTTTGCCGCGGCGCAGAGCCTTCAAAGCGAATCACGAGTCCCCCCCCCCCTGCACCTCTTCCTTACGCGGTGAACCCCGAGCCAGCCTGGGGGATGGGGGGGGGGCGTCTGAAGCACAGGCTCGGAGAAAAAGCCGGGAGACTGACGGGGAGTAAAGGAGGTGTGAAGAGATATAAAGAGAGCAATGTCGGTGTGGGGTGTGAAGCTGCGAGTTTCGCTACCGGGTGGCAGCAAAAGGGCGGGGTGCGGGGGGAGGTATTCACCGTGATAAGGGATTCGGTGCCCGATCCGATCTCCATGCGGAACACCTCCTCTGAACTCTGGCTCAGCGTCGTCACAGACTGAAAGTGCCATCAGCAGGGTAGAAACGGCTCACGATGTCAAATGAACGCGTTTAGACGGGGGGGGATCGAGTGCATCCTTTTCTATCCGCATTCCGACGTTGGAGGCAATTATCCCTCCAGCTGACACCTTTATCCATAGTGAGTCACACGCACTGGCCCTCTCCAGGAGTGGGCGTCTCCACCGGCTCCCAGCAGCATCTCCGAGCGAACGGACGGAGCCGAGCCGCTTCTCGTGCCTCCGGGCCGCTCCTCGGTGGATTTCACCGGAACGGACTCCTCCTTAAACGCGGGGAGCGTGGCGACTCCGTTTCGAACCTCCGCGCGGCGCCGGGACGCGGCAGATTGTTTTAATCCACCAGTAAAGCCGTTTGGAACATTGCGTTGTTTTTTTGATATCAGCAACCAGAGAAAATAAAACCAGTAAACATGAAATCCGTATATAGACCTTAAAGCCACGGAACATCTCCCACAAATGAAGCAAATTTAATACATTATATTTCCATTGCAAATCACGGCTCCAGTAAACAATAAAACTGTTTAATATTAAAGTATTCCAACAAAAATTCGGTAATAAGGATCATGGCGAATTATTTGAATTGAATAATAATCACAAAATATCTGCATAATTACAATATTTTTGTAATTGATGCATTATATTTATGGTGGTAGTTGAGCTTCTCTTTTAAGATGTCATGAATGGTTACCAAGGTTACGCTGTTGTACACAGCTGTGGTCGTCCTTAATCTGTCTCCTAGTGCGATTGAATTTTAATTGGGAATTAAAATCATTTTGGGGGAATTAACATGAAACTGCTATGTTGCCATGGTGATTGATGGGTATAGGGTAGTTTTTAACCTTATGTCGGCAATCTAGGGTTGACGTAATAGACTGAGAAGGCAAAATAATTTATTGTGTGAAACATGGGAAGGCAAAGGATAGGGTACTGAGAGTAAAAACCACCGGTAACCCACAGCATCTGAAATGAATTTTTTCGTGAATGGTGGGAAGAAGAAAACGGATTGAGACCTGAAAATTATTGATTTTTTTTTGCTTTTTTTGTCTGGGGTAGAAGTAAGTAGGGACTGAACTTTGGAAAAGGAAAGTGTTTAATGCAAGACCTCCAGGTGTGTTTGTGGAAAGGCAGAGGCAAACAAAGATTATCCAGTAACGTAGCACTAGCACAGAACCATAATAACCTCACGACAACATACACTGTGACGGGACATCACCATGGCAACATACACACCGT
Source organism: Stomatorhinus walkeri (assembly GCA_026784285.1). Classification (NCBI taxonomy): domain Eukaryota; kingdom Metazoa; phylum Chordata; class Actinopteri; order Osteoglossiformes; family Mormyridae; genus Stomatorhinus; species Stomatorhinus walkeri. Next base: position 212,387 of record JAODUD010000063.1, read on the forward strand.
GATGGTGTAACCCCATAGCAACAGATGCATATCACAGTGCAAGACCATAGCTGCACATACACTGTCACAGTGCATCACTATAGCAACAGATACATTGTCACAGTGTATCACCATAACAACACATTCACTATCATGCGGCATCCTTTTAACAACACATACATTGTCACAGAGCATCACCATAGAAACATACAGACTTTTATGGTGCAAAGCCATAGCAACAGATGCACTTCACAATGCAAGACCAAAGCTGCACATAAATTGTCACAGTGCATTGCTATAGCAACAGATACATTGTCACAGAGCATCACCATAGCAATACATACACTGTCATAGTGCAACGCCATACAGTAACCATAATATCACATTTACAGTCACAGTGCAATAGCATAGCTACATACACACTGTCAGAGTACATTCCCACCACAGCACATACACTTCCACAGAGCATCACCATAGTGACGCATACACACTGTCAGAGTACATCACCATAACAACACCACTTCAGTACAGAACACACTGCCTATGTTTTTTGACCCTGATTTCTCTCACGTCCTTCAGCTCCAAGTAAAAACTAAATCAGACATGGTGGAAGTCTCTGCTTTGTTCAGAATGTCTTACAAGTAGCGACTGCATTAACTGACTGCTTTTAAATGTCATATTAAATTCATCACAGGAACTGCACTGCGTTCCAAACATAACTGAAGACAAGCAACACATGTATTAATTCACATGCATTGAACGGCGCATCTTAATCGCTGTTTTGCTTTAATATTCATCACTGTGCAATGTGAGACTGTCCATGGAGACTCTGGGGAGATTTGCGATCGCATGTTGTTATGGTATTAAATTACCTGTTTGAGACCAGCGCAGCCAGCTTACAAGCTTATGATTTTACATCGGAGGTAATCTGTTACGGGAGCACTTGAGGTAAAATGCCATTTAGAGCAGAAATCCAATAAAATTTAGCGCAATAAAAAATGCACTCAGAAAGCAGGCCGCTGCTGAGAATGCGCCGGAAGAGGACTCCATGCGAAAGAATGTGTGTGCTGCAACGGCGTGTCACATGTGAGGGGGGAACGTGCGAGAGGCGCCTGTGCAGATCTGGGAAACGTTACGCAACCACAATGCTGTCCTTGTCAGGGGAACAACACTCCCCCACCCCCCCACCCCAAACAAACAGAAACTATAAAGCCCG
>JAODUD010000063.1:248445-260586 GCA_026784285.1 Stomatorhinus walkeri
CACACTGAAATCTGCCTTGATTGTCCTGTGTGAGCCTCTCTCAGCATTCAGCTGTGTAACCCCCCGCCTTCGGAGTCGGGGTGAGACAGGCGGGGGAGGAGCCGGAACGAGGAAGGAGGAAGTCGACAGAGCGTGAAGTCTTCCCCGCGTGGGATTCATTAAAGAAACAAATCGACGGGCTCTGTTTCTTAAACATAATGTCATCTTTGTCTGTTCTTCGTTCCTCCAGTGACTCCTCTCGTCGTACATATTGTATCAGCCTACCTGAGCCTCTCACAAAATGTCTCTTCCATCTCTTGCTTTCAATTCGCCTCCCCCTCCCCCGGTCCTCCCCGCCGTATCTCCCAGAATGCTCTGCCTCTTCTCACTAAGGCACTTTCCCAAACATCTGCCTCCCCCTCCTCACACTGCCTCTCCTGTTGTAAGCTGCCAGGTCTGGCTCGTCCCGGCGTGAACCCGGAACAGCGGCCCCGGACCAGGCTCTCAGAGAAGTCGGATTGAAATGGGTCGCCAGCTTCAGAGCCGACGGCGCCGGCATCAGCTCCACGCGGTGTGCTCCTGCACAAACCCTCGCCGGGTGTCAAACTGCCCCTCGTCGCACACTAGAGGCAAACGCCGCACCTCCCCGTGGGCAAAAACCGGATCGAGATTTTCACCATCTTCACCAAACGTGAACGAAAAATGACAGTGACGCATCACACTCACTGTTTGCCATAAAATATTGAGCCAAAAAAAAAACGTTTAAATTGTGGAATCAATTATGGAGATTAATGCAGATATTGATTCGCGGTCATTAGGCCAGGTGGTGTTTAAAAGCTGGCAGACAGCAGAAGGGCTAGGACGAGGACAGAAATACGTCACTACTTTTCCCATCTCCCACTGACATAGGAATGACACTGCTTGGAACGGCCGCACCTACGGACCTACGGCAGTGTTAATCTGGCCTTTAAGAGTAGAGCAACCTCAAAAATCCACACCCCTAGCCGCCCATGCCTGTGTGGTGAATTTCCTTAGATGCTGATGCCAGCGGTTACAAACATGTCCTTGGACGGCTCTCTGTTCATCAGTCTCACTGAAATGGGGCCCAGGTCTGCGTTTGGCCATCTCCAGGGTAGCTTTTATGAGTCACTGGGGTCACCGATCAATGCGCGTTTATTTTCCCAGAATTCCGTGGCTGGCGGAGGCTTGTGTCACCATCAGTCGAACGGACTGATCCGACGGGGCTTCCCTCGAAAATCCGGGCGAAACCCTTGTGTGCCAGAAACTGGGACAACCTCCTTGTTTATACGAAAAAAAAAAGACAAAAACCAACAACAACATGTGGCGCAAGGCAGCGGACCAGAAAGTAAGAAAATGACAGCCAGACCGAGAAACGGGCTACCTGGCCATCCATGTCTGTCGGCTAGGCTCCTGATACCAGAACATTCTGTGTCACCCTCCCAAAAAAAGGCACAGAGAAAGCAATGGGTGAGGGAACATTTTCCCTCCAGCAATTTGTAGCACGTAACTGCCGGATCATTTTTACAGTTCTGATAATAGCATTCTCACGTTGTAAAACCATCTACGGTTTCGCAACTGAAGATTAATCTGCTCGCATCGACATTGTGATATCAATCAGAATTTTATCTATAATGACAGAAGAAATGTGGGAGCTGCAGGGAAAAAAAACAGAGAGAGAGGAAGGCAGGGGGAGAACGCACTGCCAGGGTGTCTTTTCAAGAAAATAGTCAGTCAGAGTCTCATGGAAAGCTCTAACACTCCTACTCATTTGTGTACGGAAAAATGTGTATGTGTGTGCCCAACAGGACAAGAATAATATCTACAAAATGCACAGAAGTTGAAATCCTGCTGCATGGTTTCAATCACACACACACACACACACACACTCACACACACACACACACAAGAAATGCACTACTGTTTACTACCCAGTGCTGACAGGTTCTCAAGCTTGACAGAAAGCACACATAAACACCCCCACTAATATATTAATATTCCCACACAAACTACATAAGCAAAATACCTGAAGAACTACACAACTTCCTTCTAAGACAAACAGTAGATGGAGGTGTAGGTAGATCTAAACAAAGCAGACTAATCAATGCCACTTTAAGATGTGTCCGTCATATCACAGTTCCCCCGGTGACCGCCTAGGGCCGCACACACATCTGACTGCACCCTGCCTCCTATGTCTATCCCTGCGTAACGAGGCGTTCGCATTTAAAGCAAGAAAATGCTCGTTAAGAAAATATCTTGGTTCTAAGGCCACCGGTAAAACGCAGCCCAGCAAGGCGTCACTTATAGAGGTCGAAGCCCTCTGCTCCATGTGCACCAGAAGCTTGGAAAGACAAGGCAACCTCCGCACTGGCGATTGGAAACAAGCGTGAACGCCGATGGGCGCGCTGGGCGCACGAGGGAGCATGGCGCGGATGCTCGTGCGCGCGGAAATCGCACGCGCGCACCGTCCCCGTGACACCGCGTGCTGTGATCGCGCGCCCACTCAGCTCACGCGGGCCCCGACTCCTTAAACGCAATTAAAGAATAAGGACGGGAAAATCGATGGGTGTTGGTGGCGACATGCCCTGCTGTCAATGCTCTCTGGGGGGTTTTATTACGTCCAGTGGATGTTTTTGTTTTGGGTTACAGTGGCAGAAAGACTATCCACGATTCATTACTAATTCGTATCTAAAAAGGAACACTATTATATTCCATCGCTTCATAACGGTTATTTTTATACCGTGCCTGAATTAAAAAGATTCAGCCTAATTGTTTAGTATTATATACGCTATTTAACTCGTGCAAATCATGTGGTACAGATATCACACATTCACCATGCATAATTATAACTGATGATGCGTTTCTCTGTTTCTAAACCGGTTCCGACAACCGCGCGACTCCAGAACCCACTCAGCCCCCGGGCTCTGCGCGAGCTGAGACCTGCGCTCCTTAATGCACCGTCGGTGATAAAGCCGAGACCGAATGAATGAATGACGTGGCCTACCATCATCCGATGCCGCTGTTTCTTAGCCTTCCGGACGTTGTTGATAAAACGTCGGCCCATTTTCTTGGCGTACCACACCGACACGAACATCCCGAGCGGCCGGCGCTGAGCAACTTGTGGCAGTGAACCTAATGAGCGCCGGTCGGTTCGGTAGACGGTGAACGGAACGATGGAGAGGAGAGGAGCAGTGAATGGGTGGCTTTACTTAAAACCACAAAAATATCAGCTATTACATTAATGACCAAACAAATAATTCAGCTCCTCAACGACCAAATGTGTACTTGGGTGTGCAAGACCAAAATATATACAGCGCTTAAAAGAAAATATATACTACTTCACTTTTCCTCTGAAAAAATATTTTTCCCAAATCCACATGCTTACTTGTTTGTTCGATGAAGACGAAGTGCGGTAAGACTTATAAAACGAGCTTCTATACCATCTGTATTTCCCAGTTCCTTTTTGTCTGCATCTAAATCTATGTTTAAAAAGCTTCAAACGCCGCTCAAACAGCGTATAAATTTAGTCGATTTCTTTAAAGGTCAGTATTTCAGATGTCTGCGCTACGCTACTTTAATCGACAAGCCGGTCCGCAATTATGAGATTCTGAGACGGATCGATACAAATGAGCGGCGCGGTATTTCCGCTGGTCCACCTCAGTATGCCTGCTTTCCAGGTTGCGAAGTTCCGCCGCTTCCCATCCCTCTCCCGACGGCAGAACCACAAAACTGACTGCTTCCGCCAAGTCGCCTTGGTCTAAGTCTCGTATCTCTCCATTTGTCTCGTCCTAGATCAGTGGGCGCATCGGAGGTGGAAATTCCCTCCGAAAAACGTGATGCGCTTCCCTTCTGTCCTGCTCTCCTCTTTTTGCTCCGTCACACGCTGCTATCGCTTCTGCCTCTAGCTCTCTCTCTCTTTCTCTCTCTCTCTTCCCCGTCTCTCTTCTCTTTCGTGCTCTCTCTCTCCCTGTCCCCTCTCATTCTTTCCTTATCACCAGTCCACTCTGTCATTCCTCCCTGGCGGGTCCTCTGGTTTACCTCTCTGTTATTATTTAATCTCAGCGTTATTTCCAGAGCCAAGTCTCTCCATCCTTCATGTAAATCTAATAGAAATAATTTAGGACGTGAGTGGAATTTGGGATGGAGCAGGTAATAAATAACGTGTCAAAGCTAAAGTATAGAAAATCAAAGAGCAATACTGTTTAAATCCAAATCTGCATGGATGGAGTTAAAGCTACTTGTAGATTGACTGTCACATCCAGGTAGAGGACAGTACAGAATTACCTGGGTACTATCTGTAATGTATCTGCCTCAGTGACCAAAGAGAAAGTGAAGTCCAGATGGAGTCTGCTAAATGATTAAAAGTAAATGATTCTGTGGTCCCTCTGACTCTCTGATACCCTCTTCACTGCCCCCTCATGTTGTCTGTGACCCAGGTCCATCCAAGGGGGCTTCCACCACTCAACACCACAAGGGGGCGCTCTGATACCTGGGACAAACATGGACAAAGACTGGCAGCCTAATCTGGCACCCTATCCTGCTCCTACGATAGCAGATGAATCAGAGGATGGGCCCAAATGTGTGCCTTCCCGCTGCCTGCCCCATGCTCTCAGTAGTGATGGGCAAATGAAGCTTCATGAACCATTTGCTGTATTTTTTGACCCCACTAGATGGTGCTCTTGGCTTGTTTGTGGCATGCTTTGAGTCCTTTTTTTGAACAGACATAAAATGGTTCATAAGTATCATTTTGCCTGTCACTAACTCTTAGGACCGGCAGATGGCACCGGAGTGGGGGTGAGCTGGGGAGGGGGCTGTGGCCGTGGGGACCCTTGTTAACTTGGATGTAGCATTTCACTGTATCGATCGGCCTCCGGCGCCGTTTTCAGCTGCACCCGCGCGCTACCTCTGTATTCCGAAGAGGCTTTGGCAGCAGGCTGTGGTACCGGTGAAGGACGGGCTGGGACGAGCGCACACCGTGCATTAAGAAGAGCGCGGGGAATGGAGCATGGCATGAATATGCATGGATGTCTTGGCTAAACACACAGGCACGCGGTGCACAGATGCAGAAACACACAGCATACAAGCGCATGCAACACACAGACATCTAGCATGCAGACACGCGGCACGCGAACACACACAACACGCAAACACACACAGCACGCAAACACACTGTGCAGACACAGCGTGCAGATACCCCGTGTGCACACATCACACAGACACACACACCGTGTGCTCAACACTTCCAGTGCACAGACACATACAGTGTGCAGACACAGCATGCAGACACACAGCACGCAAACACACTCAGCATGCAAACACATCCAATGCGCAGACACACTGTGTCTGGCTTCCGATGAGCCACACCTGCCCCTGGTATTTACCTGAGAACTGGTGTGACTCATCAGAGGCCGGGTAGGATAGAAAACCTACTGGATACTAGCTCTTCAGGACCTGAGGCTTTGATAATTTTTGCATTCGTTTTTAACCAGATAAAGAGAGACAAGAGGAGCATCTTCCAGAGTAAGGTGGGGGGGGGGTGGGGGCATAAGAGGAGTCATAATTCATACAGAGGGTCCAACCTTATCATAAGGCAATGATATTTTTTGAATCGCTGAATGACAGGGGAAGGGGCACTCTGGTGGCCAATCGGCTTTCAGCTGTGGGCAGTGGCCCCGCCCCGAACAAGCCCCCGATTTCCTCCTCATGAATAACTGGAAGTTGGTGACACGCTGGACACTTGCACACAAGCGGGTCCCGGTTCCTTGGCATACACAGCAGGAGGGCAGCGTTATGTAAGGTTAGGCCAGGCTGACATGTTTGCTTTGGAAAATAAGACTTCATCCTGTCAGCTCTTTGTACCTCTCCTTCACTCTCCCGCCTTCTGCTGATCCTCATTCTATTTCCCCTTCACTCTCCTCCCTCTTGCTTCCCTTGCTCACCCACACACCCCCCCTCCACCTCCTCCTATTCCCAGATATCATCCTTGCTTCCAAAACACATCTTACTCCACTATCCGGTGGCCTCGCGGTAGAGGATCCTAGAGAGGCTGCTGTCCGCAAACAAAGAAAGGGCTTGAAGAGATTGCAAAAAGAGTGAGAGAAAATGAGGGAAGAAAGATGGAGTTGAAGATGAAGAGGGTCGGGAGCCAGAAGGTAAAGTGGTTTAAGGGATTAACTCGAAAACGGAACGCGACTGTGTCCATGCATTGGATTCCTGCATGGCTGCAACCAAACAGGAAGTGAGATGCTGGTGCTCCATGGACCCACAAAATCTGACAGTGCAGAGCGGAGAGGACCCCCGTGGAGGGCTACTAAAAGTTTGTCTCAGGATGCGTCTCTGAGAGCCAAAATAATCACACGATAAAGCATTTTCAGCTCTCCAAATCCAATTTACTTGAAGTTATGAGGCAGGGCAGGGAATATATGATGTGAGGGGCTTGGTTTTTATTAAACTACGCAAGCAGAAACTGGCGATGGACACTGGGAGCCATACCGCTAAGGGTACAGTCATATTTTTGTAATACAATTAAAGTTGGGATGCTGCAAAGTATTGTGGGTACTACAAAGAAATCTCACAGAATGTCTGTTATAAGTTAAGATGATCTCTCTCTCTCTCTCTCTCTCTCTCTCACTCACACACACACACACACTATGCAAACAGAATTTGGGGGGGGGGTGCTCCAGTAAGAGCACTGCTATTAGTATCATTGATGCCCCCTCAGGACATAAGACAGATCATCTTGGGGGGAGTTAGTATGGGGCTTATTTGAAAGTCAAATGAAACCTCACAGCAAATGCAACGCAGGACAGCAGCCAAGAGGGTCACAGTAGGTTGTAGGTTCAGATCCCCGTTGAAGTGTGGAGGTTAGGAAGGGCCCGCGACCGCAGACGGCATGCTGAAGGGTGTGGAGATGTGGGCCGGCCCCCGGAGCCCATTAGCAGTGGCAATAGCGCTAGCATTCTCCGAGTGCCGCAGTGCCCTCTTTTACGGCCACTGGCATATAGGAACCGGCGGGGATGGGGTGCAAGGGTAGAGAGAGTGTTTAAGCCCCATGGCCACCACAGGGGATTGGACACCCTGTTCACCACACCCAGGCAGGTCACTCTCCTTCCATCTCTACCTGTCATTTAACAGTCTTATCCTCCAGTGTCATCTCACAGTTGCTCTTCTCTGTGAGTCACTCCTCCCTGTGTGTGTGGCATTAGAAGATCGCGCCACGTCAAGGTAATTCAAATGTTTCGGTAATTTACGGGGAATGACTATTCTGTGCCATGTCAGTAACTTCAGTTATAGTTTCTGGGTGCATGTATCAGTAATGGTCTCGGGGTCTGGTTCCTGTCCTCTGTCACCCCCGTAAACAGAGATTCAAATCAGGTCACCGGGAGTCATTTTAATTCAGCGTAATGGACTACATTTATAAAACGTTTGCCATTTAAATGGTTGGAACTGCTTGACCTCGGTATGAATAAATCCATCCTTTATTAGTATATTAAAGTCTCTGCTGAAACCACAGCGTGGGGCGCTCGTGCACGCAGCATAATAAAAAGCTCAGTTAGCGCGGAATGCTCTATACGAATAGATCAAAAGGTAAAATACTGCCACCCGCTGGCCAGACTCCGGTGGTGCAGTGAATGCTAGTGCTAGTCAGATTTTGCAAGGTATTCCCTGTGCCGCCGTTACACGGAAACACGCAGTCAACCGTTTAAATGGGGACCATTAGCAAACTGTGCCATTTGGGCCCGGAATCAGACAACGGTCATGACTCCTGTCCTCGTTTTGCACATTTAAAGAAATAGAAGAAACCGCTAGGTGCTGTATTATCAGCATATTTAAAAAAAAACAAGTCATTCAGGTTAAGCTAAACGGTACAGGTAAGAAAGTGGCCAGCGTGGAGGTATGCGTGCACTGCTGACACACAGCCAGATAGCAGGACCCGGGGATTCGATATCCGTACAGCTGCTCTTCACAGAAGGTCATAAGGTTACGGATTTATGGCTAGGCTGTAGCCCTATGCAGATAAGTTACAGGTAATCAGAATTCCTGCTGGTTACAGGGTAATCCTTAACCATACGGATCACCTGTGACAACGACTCAACTTAATTAGACCCTACAGCCGCCAGCCCCAACTACATTACGCTCAGTCGGTGTGTGTACGTATAATCACCGATTTAATTACTTTTACCTTCATGCTTTAATAAGTTTCTTGGAGGAATCTTCATACCTGACCATCAATGGCGTAGTCTCTACCCGAGATACCACGAGATTCTACTCGTGAAGCATAAAAAAGGTAAAATCGAAATAACTGACTGATGAGGCTAATTGAGCCCCACAGGAAATGAACGGAAGAAGTAAACACACATGTGAGTCAGGATTATCTGAGTTCACTGTGGTGTTCAGATGTTAATCCCTAACATGGACATTAGCACGACTGTCTATGACACCAATCAGCGAGAGCGTCAAATGTTCGTTTGATGTGCGCACACACACACGAGCACCGGTCCACAGAGACGAACTCTGCAGCGTAGACACCGTGTGTGAGCGTCTCTACACACCAACATTCCGACATTGTGTTTATACAGAAGCTACATCACTATAGAACCCTTGGAGTGATTGGCAGCATTACGCACATCTTCTCAGATCAAGGACGCTGACAAAGACACAAGCATCAGAAATTACGGCACAATGTTAACGACACCCTGCGACGTGAAGATGGAGGCGTGAGAGCCGTCAGTGCAGGTTGATGATGAAAGAAGATGCCAGAATGTACAAGACGGCAGCGCCTCTCTCTGCAGAGAGGAAACGATGGTGATGGGGAAAATGACGGCAGCACTGATGACACCGGCGGAAAGTAAAGGGATGTCATAAGGTGACGTTGGCGCGAGTTGATGATGTCACAGAAGGCCGCCCATGGGCAGACGCGCAATCTTACCAGGGTGGAGGTGGCGGAAGTGTAGAGGGGGGTGTGCCCGGCCGACATCAACACTGGCTGCAAGATAACACAGGAGGGAGGGGGGTGATTCCACAGGGCGACACCAGAGGGGTTGGGGGCGGGGCTAAGGGATGGAACCATCCAGGAGAACAACCAATAGGAGGAGCTTTAGGTGGCAGGGGCTGGGAAGATTAAGCCCATCACATCCAGAGTGATTAAATGAAGCATTATCAGGAATATTTGAGGGAAAGAATGGAAGAATGACCTCTGGGGAGGAAGAAAAGGATGCAGAAATAGTCATAAAACTAGCATATTAACTTCCATCACACTGGCATCATTGTCACAACGTTCTGAATACCAGGGATGCAGATGTAGGGCATAACGTAAATATCATAACGTGAGCTGTCCATTGTGCTGAAATAGTCGGTGGTTCCGCTTCCTAACCACAAGGGGGAGCCAAATCGCCACCCGGTGCATTGAATTACTAGAGAGTTTGGATTTAAATTTCTCTCAAACGTGGAGACAACGAAGTAGGACAGCGTTCCAAAAATAATTGTAACTCCAGACAATAACGTATCACATCAAAAGACCTCAGAGCGACCTTCCTTCCCTCAATCAACTTTCAGGTTTTTTTTTGTTTTAACATTTCTGCTGGCGTATTAGCAGGGAAGCAAGGGGGACCTTATAAACGTTCTGAAGATTCTAGAGACCGATATTGTAATTAAATCTAAGTCCAATCACTGCCTGGGGATTGTTATGCTAAAATGGGACCAACTCCCTGTCCCAGAGCTTGATTTGATTTTATGTCTTAATAAATGCTTTTTATGTAAGTAATTTATATCACTCACACCTATTTGGAGGAAATCTGGACACAGTACAGTCTTGTAAACAGATGGGCCAATCTTAACATTAGCGAATAATATGTTTTGAATTGGTGAGTGACAGGAGTGCAAGCCAATCAGCTTTTGGTTGGGGTCAGTGCCCCACATGGCCTGCCCCTGTATACACTTACTAGTTTTGAGAGAAACTTGAAGCCTTGATTGTCGATCACTGCATTAGCTATAAAGCAAAGGGACAAGACCAGCCGCTAGGGCAGGAGCCAGGCAGAGGGGACAGCCCCGAAATCTGTCCCCCTGCAGAAAACCTCGAGGCTTTTACCTGGATGACTGGTTCCGTTTCAAAGACACAAAAACAGGCAACAGAGAGGACACCCCTGAGCCCATCTCTGATGTCATAAGTGAAGGCTGACTGATGTCAGGACCCTCAGGCAACTCCTACCTCACACACTTCCATCTCCATCTGTACACCGTGGGGCATCCCGGGGATATAGAAACATTGTATGGGGAAATGACCCCCCATGGGAAAGAGAGCATCCCTCTTGGTGGGGAGGGGAGACATGATGGGAAAGCGAGCATCCTGATTGGTCAGGAGGGGAGACATGGGAAACATGGGAACATGGGAAATGCTGAATGGCCCTGCTGATCACCATGATAGGGACTTATGAGTAAGAGACCTTATCCGCATTGAACATACCAGGCCTATTATACAAGAAACGCCAGCACACAACATTTCAATAACCAAAATATATTAGGGATTCAAATGTGGTAAGAACACTATAACTGCTGTGGAAACGTAATATTAATAAAAAGGATGGATTTAAAACGAAACTGCAGCTTAACAAAGTGTGTGCCTCTGTGTGTCAGTTGGGTAGTTGGGTGGGGTGGGGTGGGGTGGGGGCCTGAATAATGCAGAGCCGTTAAAAGGCAGCCGGACTCCCACCCCCCCCCCTACGCCGCCAAGATGGACAGATGGTCCTGCACGTCTCAGAGGGAGAGCAAGGAGTAAGAGAGGGTGTGAATGAGTAAGAGGGCGTATACCACTCAGGGGCCATAATTCATACAAACGGGCCAACCTTACCATGAGCCAATAATATGTTTTGAACTGATAAGTGACAGAAGGAGGGGCCAATCAGCTGGGGTCAGTGCCCCGTGTGGCCATGCCCCTGTATAAACCACTGATACTATTGTGTAGCTCTTCGTATCCCCAGAGCTCTGCCCCCCTGGACTCACCTTTATGGGGGATAGGTGAGCGTGGGGGACGTATCCATGTACATTATCCATGGCCGCCAGGTTCTTGTCGCTCATGTGCAGCAGCTCGCCGCTCTTCCCCTGGGCCAGGTGGGCGGGGCTGTGCTCCAAGGGGGGGGTCTCTTCATCCTGGTACCTGTATTTCTGTAGGCGGGAGGGGGGACGGAGTCAGCGGCGTGTCATAATGGGGTAGGCATGAGAGGCTGAAGTAATAGAACGCCTGGAATGACGCTCTTTGCGCCTAGATTGTCTTGAACGCCTGTCACGCAAATTCGGTCCTTTCCGATTTTTAATTTTCTGAAAGATCGACGACGAGACTAATTCTGGTTTCTGCCGAAAGCCCCAGTTCGGCGGCTGGGCCCCCAGGAGCGAGCTCATTAATGAACCGCAAACGCATCAATTCTGGACGAAAAGGCCATCAACTAACCGGGATGCGATCGTCTTCCCAGCCGAACTGGAGCCTACGGTAGGAGAGGGGCGACGAGGCCGTTTGTTTATGGATTTTCCCTCCAATTAAAACAGAGGCGGAGAGCAAAGTGCGTGATATGAACTTTTTTTCCCCTGAAGCAGCACTTTTAAATTACGCTTTTATTCAGCCAGGCCGGCTGAGCGAGATCCTCTCATTTACAATAATAACCTGGTCAGGATTAAAGGGGGAAAAAAGCAAAACATTACAAACATTCATCACAGGATATAGAAGGCATGCAGCCACATTGCTAATGAATGGCAGGGGTGCGGATTTACATAAACAGACTCATAAAAACAGTCAAGGTAAGAGATGTTTGCCAACTTCAGAGCTTCGCGCAGCGCAATGCAGGGACATTCTAGGCTTCAGAGAGAAAGAGAGAGACAACAAGATAGATAGATAGATAGATAGAGAGAGAGAGAGAGAGAGAGAGAGAGAGAGATCAGGGGGACGAGCAGAGAGCTGGCACCTCTCTGTGACTGCAGAGTGTAAACAAAAGGTGAGTTTGTCGGATGATGCACATCAGGATGCCAGTTCATCACAGGGTACACACACACACACACACACACACACACACACACACAGACACACACACACACATGTGTAGGGTAAACATATCCTTATGGGGACCGCTCATTCATTTCTATAGGGAAAATGCTAAT
>JAODUD010000063.1:260686-278077 GCA_026784285.1 Stomatorhinus walkeri
GGAAAAAAAACTGATATTTATCACACTATGGGGACATTGTGTCCCCATAAGGATAGGTATACCCGCTCACACACACAAACATACACACACACACACAGACACAGACACACGCACACATACAGGTTTGTAATTATTTCTTTATGGGGGCGGTTCATCCATTTCTATAGGGCAAACTCAAACCCAAATATGACACCCTTAACCCCTACACAGCCTGAACCTTAACCATAAGTAACCAAACAAAATGCCGGACTTTTGGCAAAAAATAAATGGTCCTCGCAACATCAAAATAACAGGTTTTTATTGTGATATCACAGAGACATGGTCCCCACAATGTAATACACACATAACCACAAACACACGCAATGTCACACGCCATCACACACAAACACATATCACAGGCAATTCGGAGATGCCGATTCTCCAAAAACATACTGGTCCAGTGGTTGTAGGATAGATGCAAAGGCCTACGGATGGATGGATGGTATAAAATGGTACTGAACCCAGTTCCTTCCTTTCATTTTAAGCAATAAGAAGCCTGGTGATACCCCCCCCCCCAGCTGATTACAGGGCAGGGATTGTTATTTTTGGACAGTGATCCCTGTAACTGCCGCCATTCTCACAGGGGCGTGAAACCTGCGGCGACACACGTCCAGCCGACACTGTCGCTTTCCAGTGAGAGAAACAGCCTCGGCCTTGAGCCACGCCAGCGGCCTGCTCCCCAGGCGTCCACGCGCGCGAGAGCTTGCATGCACACACATACGCGGTACCTTCTCCCTCCCCCGTTCCGCACGCAGAGAGGGCAGCTGCCGGCTTTGTTCCTGTGGGGCTCATCTCTTTTATCTGGCTGCATGGGACTGCACTCCGCACACACACACACACACACAGCTCTGAATTGCTCTCATAAAGAAGCTGCAGCCCTGAGTGAAGTTAAGTGATGTGAGACAATCAGGGATAAATAAATAAGCAAATAAATAATAGATAGCAAAACCTACGCCGGAAACACTTCCATATCTCCAGCCTGGCAGATTTTACAATGAACTGGCAGAGGAGACGACTACAAGAGGAGATGACTACAAGAGGAGACTACTACAAGGGGAGACGACTACAAGAGGAGACTACTACAAGAGGAGATGACTACAAGAGGAGACGACTACAAGAGGAGATGACTACAAGAGGAGACGACTACAAGAGGAGATGACTACAAGAGAACACGACTACAAGAAGAGATATCTACAAGAACACACCTACAAGAGGAGATGACTACAAGAGGACACGACTACAAGAAGAGATAACTACAAGAGGAGATGACTACAAGAGGAGATGACTACAAGAGAACACGACTACAAGAAGAGATATCTACAAGAACACACCTACAAGAGGACACGACTACAAGAAGAGATAACTACAAGAGGAGACACCCCCCCCACCCCCACTCTAGAGTGGCTGCAATTGTTCCTCCAACCGAGTGGAAGCAGGCTGGATGGGATAGAGCTCTCTGGGGCTGCATGCTACCAGGTGTTAAGGGCTGCTTGTGCAGAACGACATAATGAAGCACTGCATTAAAGAATCCTGGATCAAGTAAGTTGACGGACCGGACCGCAGAAGCCTTCTGTAAGTCAGAGCAGATGCACGGAATCCGTAGACGACGGGTAAACGTGACCATGGGCCAGCTGAGAGACCTGAGATCCGATGCACAGTGTTAAATTGTGATAGCTACCCTGTCATATCTGGTCATGGCCACGAGGGCCTGGAGCTGGGTTTGGGGAGCATAGGGAGCTGACAGAGAACATCAGCATGCTAAGAGGTGTTTAGTGGACCCTGAACATCAGCACCCTGAGAGCTGCCTAGTGGAACCCGATCATCGGCACACTAAGAGACATTTAGAGGAACCTGAACATCAGCACACTGAGAGCTGCCTAGTGGAACCCGATCATCGGCACACTAACAGACATTTAGAGGAACCTGAACATCAGCACACTGAGAGCTGCCTAGTGGAACCCGATCATCGGCACACTAAGAGACATTTAGAGGAACCTGAACATCAGCACAATGAGAGCTGCCTAGTAGAACCCGATCATCGGCACACTGAGAGTCATTTAGAGGAACCTGAACATCAGCAGGTTTAGAGCTGCTCAGAAGAACCTAAACACCAGCACACAGAATTGTTTAGAGTGATTTGAACATCAGCATGCTGAGCGGCATTTAAAGGAACCTAAACATAAACATTCTGGATGCTGGTGAATGAAAGGTGAACACCAGCGTGCTGAGAGCCATTTAGAGAAACCTGAACAATTGTTCTTAGGTTTTGAGAGACCCCTGAGCCACCAGTATAGGAGACCCAGAGCTGAGGCTGGAATCGAACCAGCATTCCTGAGCCTCCATTGCTACCCACTTGATCTCCGTCCCCAGAGCCAGTGTAACCAGAACCATGTGGCATCTACAACCAGTACAACCAGCAACTCACAGCATCCACAATATAACCAGCACAGTCAGCGACACTGAGCAACTACTAGCATTCACAATCAACGCAGCCTACAGCAACTGAGAAGCTGAACTGTGACATCACAAACGACCACAGACACACATACAGTCACAGACAATCAAAAAGATACGAATACACGCACAGACACTCTGCCGCACCACAGGGTCGCAGCTTCGAAGGAAGCAGAAGAAACTGATACAGAGCGGGGGGGCGGGGGGGCTCCTACGATATCACATTACACCGAGACAGCAAGACCGCGAGACACCCAGTAACGGGGAGTGAATTGGCACCGGGAAGCGGGAAGGCGGAAGTGGAGATGGCGCGAGCGCATTGAGGGCGATCCTGCACACAGCAGCGACTGGCCATGGTCCTCACCTGAGCACGGCCTACTTACACGCGTCCCGGCGACCCCCCCTCCCCCTCCCTCTCCCCCCCAGACACTACTGCTCTGCTTTACTGCAGAGATCATGCTTTTTCCTGGTTTCAGCATCAACACCCGTCAGCCGTGCCCCAGATTTTTGCTTCGATAAACACTTTCACTCCCTAAAGAGAATTTCTAGGATGTTTACACATAGTATTATTCGCAGTATGATAGAGTCGTCTACATGCAGACCACAATCGGGAGTACTAGCGGGCATGACAAAACAGAACAACTTAAATGCTGACAGTGATGATCATGTCTGCATGCTATTTATCCAGGGAAAGTGACACGTTTTTGTTTTATTTATAATTCACAGATTGTAATAATAGGATGTTACAGAAAATTAGTAGATCACGTGAGTTGTGTGAGGGGATCATTGTAGGGAGATGGAGACCTGTGTGTGTTTGTGTGTGAGGGAGGGGAGGACAGCATGAGAGCTGACATTCAATTGGGTATTTAGGCATGACAACATGCAATACACAAGGCTGGGAATTGTAAAAACAGAGATGGGGAGGGGAGGGGTGGGGTCATGGTGAGGGGGCGGGGCTTTGTGAGGATGCTGAGGAACGTGGACAGGCAGGCCGGTGTACAGAGGGGGGGAGATGCTGCTACTGCTGTTGTCAGGAGTATTTAAGAGATTAAGGGAGAGAGACAGACTGTCCTTTATGCTGCAGTGTGACAGCGCCCCCACACTGCCAGAAGGAGGAACAACAACCCTGCATACACACAGGAGAATACAAGCACACGCAAACACGGAGACACACATAAACACGGAGACACACATAAACACACTGGAAAACACTGAGCAATAATACAGACGCACGCACACACACACACACACACACACACATCGCCACTCTCCCCATTAGTAATTATTTCATTTCAAATGTCGTAAAAATGGGCTTATTAGCCGGGGGGGGACTTGGATGGAGCAATTAGGGGGGGGATGGCTGTTGTACCCTTGGGTTGAGCCTCATTTGAGCTAAGACACCCCATGAAATGACGCAGGGTTTCTGGTGTGAGCTCTGAAGTTGGCAAAAACACCCCCCCCCCCTCCCCCCAGAATCCAAAACTGGTGGCCGGGGCCCCGGAACACTGATCAGAATCCAACCGCAGCATCCATCCACAGGAGACGCCACCCCCGGGAATCAAGAGGCCGCTTCCGCCGCAGCGAAGGAGAGAGCGGTCTCGGCGTGCCTGGGCGGAGCACAGCATCACAGGCCCCCCCCCCATCTCACTCCGTACCTGACACACTGCCACCTGCTGCTTCTCCAGCTACGTGTCAGTCCCTTAGCCATATTGGTTACTCCCAAGAGGTGACCTTTGACCTGCTAAAATAACCGCTGCTGACAGAGAGTGGCTGGTTCACTCACGCGGTACGAGGCACGGCGTGAAAGCGCTCCAGGGCGCATCACCGCCGCGGCGAAGCCGAGGGCTCCTCCGTCGCGTCACTCTGCGGAGAGCCATTGAGGCTGGCAAATGCAGAGAGTCACTTCCTGTCCCGGATGACGGATTTATCCGAAACACAGTTCAACCACACGCCATACAGGAAACAGATGAATATTAATAACCTCTCAATAATTTAATACCTCTGATCATAAGATACCTGTAGTCGATATGATTGATGCTGTCATTATATTCCATGAACAGCTGGACCTGAAGCTAAAAATGTCATGTTATTAAACAGGTCAGAACTTGGGGATTCAGACCCATCCTCTCGCGGTTCCGACATTCTACTCAGATGCTTCCGGATGCCTCAGACCTCAAGGGTGTGAGGGAGAGGACATTCTTCCTACCGGCTAAATGGTGACTCAGTTGTCTGAGTCCGTATAAACATGCCATGTGCTGGGTATTGATCAGGATCGAGCTGAAACCAACGCAACTCCTGCTGTCAGCAAATCTCGAGGGTTTCGCCGGATCGCATTCAGACAGAGGACGTGTGTTTGTTTGCACGTGATGCGTACGTGGAGAGGAGGCAGCCATGTAAAAGTGGAAGCTATATCCAAGGTTAGATCTACGCTGATACACTGATGAATGACGGAAGTGGCCCCGGAGGATGGTCATGTGACAGGAAGTGAGGCCGCGGAGGTGCCGCCCGACTTCAGTTTGCTCCCATAAAATGTAAAACAAGGTATCGGGTTTATTGAATGACCTGGGGAGTCGAGGATGTAATATGAGCCACCCCCCCCCCCCCCCAGCCACCAGAGATACTCCCTACCAAGCCAGCAGACATGAACTCACAGGCGCACCCAGACTTATTGGACCCTTTGGGAAAAGACAGGAAGCCCACGCTGATGCAGTGAGGGGTGACGTCATTGAAGTGAAGCTCAATAACAGCATGCTAATTCAAACCCTGGACTGATTACCGGAAGCTTTTGGGTTTGAAGCCCAGGAGGCCCACTATACACCCAAATTCCTTGATGTGTGATATTTGGTTGTTTACATGCTGGATAACAAATACCATGCGGCTCACGTTGGATTCCTTGCAGACCCATGAGGACCAAGGGGGATCAGCGCCTCCAGCTTGGGTTCCGCTCGCATGCCCCCAAAAGTCCTTGGCGGGCTGGATTATCGATCAGCCTGATCGGCTAGCAGTCGGTGGCTTGAGTCTTGACAGCACCGGCCAGGACCCGTGCTCAGCTTCATTTCCCGTAAGATATAGTTAACCAGTCCCCCATGAGCTGCTCTATCGATCCCATGCAGCTACATCTAGACCCCTACCCAGTGACCTGCCCCCTGTCCTGCCCCCCAGTGATTTTAATGTCTGACACCCCCCCCAATAAGCACTCACAGAATCTCTGTGCTTTGTGGTTATGGAGAAAATCAGAGGCCACATGTGATGTAAAACTGATTATGACATGGACATCGCAGATAATGGGTGTTTCTGTGAGAATTACCCATAATTCCCCTCAAGGATGTCCGGCACAGTCATTAAGTTGCTTTGCAGACTTATAATGTACCCTTGCGTATTTTTTACTGAACCGCTCTGGGTAAGTGCTAGGGTACAACAGTCATTGTCCCACGAGGGAACTGACCCTGTGACCTTCAGGTGCCGAGGCTGTCGTGTGGCACCTTTAAACTGCAGCTGCGTTGAGGCTACAGCTTCGGAATATTTAATATATGCAGCTGAGGCTTGAAAACGAACATGTGATGTAATTAAAAATAAGAACAAAACTGCAAGTCTGAATCCCACGGAGACACTGATTGTTAACAGTCTGCTGGTTATTCCCTCAGACGTCGAGTCTACATACATGTATGGCACCACGCCCCCCCCCCACTGCCCAGTGCAGTATTGATTTATGCGACAAGGACAGTGCACTGGTACACATAGGCTTTGGCCATGCCGCTCCAGACAGGGCCATCAATCTCCCACACACTCACAGGGCGCATCATACTCCTATTCTGCTCATTTAAAAGTTCGCTGTGTCCCACCCATGCAGTGAGGGTGGAGGGAGATGGACCCCACAAACAAACTAGCAGAACAAAAGGAGCTTTTAGCCAAAGTTCTGATTGTAAGTGTGAAACACGGCAGCATGCCCTCAACTCAAAGTATTCCTCAGACAAGGGACGACAGAATGCCATCGTACTGGGTAGGGTGAAGGAACCAGGCACACAGGTAAAACCGTAGTAATAGGAAAGAACCAGCCCAAAGACCAGGAGTAACCACCTTCTCAGTACCAACTGTGGTACCACAGTAGTACCCTTTAGCAAAGTACTTAGCATGAATTACAGCCAGTGGATGCAGTAATCCTACCAGGGGTACATACCAGTAAAATCTGTAGGCCCTTTTGGGAAAATGCATCAGGCAAGCAACTAAACGGGTATATGCAAGAATAACAGGAATAAAATGTGAATGAGGGTTTGACAGATATTTTATTTATGAGGCCCAATATGTTACGCTTGCTCATAAGGCAGATGTGCTCTGTTCTCCGGAAGTGGGAGACGTTGTTTAAAAGGAAGTATTTGCAAAGTTTGGCCACATGCTGGCTTGGAAATTTACACAGGAATTTATTTCAGTCACCCTCAGTAACAGTCTGATGGCGATATTTGACTTCTTATTGAATTTCTGTTTCACAGTACGTTGTATTATGGCATACTGAGAGGGGGCGGGGACTCGTTACATTTATACTATATTTTTTGTATAAAAGCCTTTTAGCTGTACATTAACAAGTAGGCTATGATTATACCTATTGTATATTAATTTATGGCATTTCATGTTGTAAAAACCACGCTTAAAGGCAGCTTCATTAGAATTCCGGGTCAAATGATATTTTAAGGGCGTGCCAAGGCAAATATCAAACAATCATAACACATCAAATGCGTAATACATTTCAGATCCAACACATTCATCATTCATAATTATACTGCACAATTAGTAGATATTTAGCCTAAGTTTCGCCGTGTGGAATTTTCGCACACCACTTCCACTTGAAGTAAACTAACACTTCCGTATATAAACCGCCAGTAAAACTGCCACTGAAAGATAAATAGGCCTACATATAATTCAAAATATGACGTTTTAGGCTGTTTCCGTGTTGCTGTATTAGGACAAGCAGCATAAAAAAAATCAATCACCACACCCTTGTGGATACAGTCCGCAGAAGCTAAATGAGAAGTGTCATTTAACTGTGTCCATCGTCTCTCCGGTGGCACTGTCGGGGGTGTGCAATATATATTAATATTAATAGTTCAATTATTATACACCATGCGTAATACTTATTATGCATGCTGTAACGTAACTACAGCACCATCAACAAATCTAAAAATATGTAAATAACACAGCAATGAGCAATGACCGTGTTTAAATCTGGCACATTACAGGCCGATTTGTCCCAGTAAGAAGTTTGACTTGTGTCAAAACGTCAAAATAATTGCGTACTCAAAAACCCGTGAAACAGGCCGCGTTGTTCTCATTCGCGTAATTTAAACAGATTATAGAAATCCAGGAATGCACGCGTCCATAGTTTAAACCCAAGAAGCGTGTCCAGTCCCTAGTTTCTGTCAACACTATATAATTTGGCACATGGCTTTATTAACACGCACCGCGACACTGAATTACCGAAAAGGATTTGGAAATTAAACCGCAGAAAAGGGACAAATGCCGACAAGTTAAAATCAGATTATATTGAGAGAGTACAATTTTGCTGCAGCGAACAGGAATTTCATTCCAGCACAGAAGTGTCAAAAAGCGAAGTCAGCAGCTCCAAAATATCGCGTTCGGATGTGATGCATTTCATAAGCGGCAATTAACTCTGATATTCCTTATCTGCCGCCTTTTGTCACCTCCCGCCCGACTCGCATTTCACTTACACATGCCATTTTTCAGGCCCCGGGTTCATTCATCGCTTATTCCTCTCAGGGCGCATCGGAGAGACTCGTCGGAGGGAGCGGGGAGCGGGGAGAAAGGCGCCCGGCCGCGGTGTCGCCTTACCTTGCAGCCGAACATCATGGACAGGGTCCGGCTACTACAGACGACCTTACACTGACACATCACCGGCGAAAAGCACTTCAGGTTCCTCACAGGCGGTGACATCAGCTCGACACCCATAGACCCGAACTACTGTCCACCGCCGGCGATTCAGAGCAGGCTATGGAGCAAACGGGCAGCGGGGATGGCTTCAAAAGCGGCTCAGTCGTATCCTAAGACGCTTGTTATCCTAGTGGCAGTCGGCATGCGTGTATCCGAGCGCTATTATACTTATTGCTTTAATTACGGGATGGAACCGGCAAAATGTTACCAAACAATCAGTTGCTGGAGTTCATTTAAATGTTGCATGGTTAACAACATATAAAATAGTGTCAGACTCTCCATCCATTCCCTATTCAGTTGTCTTTCGCAATCTCCACCTTCTACTCTCTCTCTCTCTCTGCGTGTGTGTGTATGGGTGTGTGTGTCTCTCTCTCCTTAGAGAGAAACTAAAAAGCAAGGGGGAGCAACGGAGGGGGTCTGATCGACCGTAAAGATTGGAATGCGAGCGCAGTGTTACTTAAAGATATCCGGGGAATAAAAGGCACGGATGAAGAAAGAGAAATACCGCGATTAAGAATACAATTACGCCGACCGACAGCGATAAGATCGGCCAAGGGAAAACATAAAAACACGGATAGCCACTGTTTGTATTATGGCTGAAGGCCTCTATACACAACCGAATGAAACAGATCGAGAGGGGCTGATAATAATGTGGGGCTATGATGCGATATATAAATGTAACACGCCACCTAAGTGAAAGGTAACCTTAGAGGTAGTTCACAGGACGAGGCGCCTCTCACAGGGATGAAAACGGTTTACGCACGAATAAAACGGCATCGGGACTGCTACAGAGAGAAGTGAACACACGTGGACACAAACCCGTGGACACACGTAACACACAACCCGGCCACCTTTGCTCTGATTTTCCTTTTCCTCCTCTGCGAAATGAAGGTCGTCAGCTGCCGAAGCAGGCTGTCCCAGCTCCTGCGGCTTCCGCGCGAACCTTTCGGCGTCTTCCCTCCTCTGCCGCGGAAAGCGCCCCCGCGATTGTTGATCCTTATACTAGCAAACAGGCTCTCTCTGTTACCAACACAAGAACCACTTTCACACTAAACTAATTATTTTCCGAGTTGATCTTGCAGCTGACTATTAAATGGGTCGGGGCAATTCTGTGAGAAAACGTGCGAACAGCGTTCCCTGGCGGCCGCAGATACGCATAACCACTGACCGCTGTAGGTGGTTCTGAACTGCGTACCTTCAACGTGACTGCTTAGTGTCCGGCAAACTTTATTCTGCTGGGGAATTGATGACATTGAGAACATACCGATATTTTCAAAACTGTTAAATAACTGAAAGTGTCTGACAACCAGACCATCGCGCATATAAAACAATGCATAAATAATTAAGCACAGCAGAATGAAGAGCTGAGAAATATAGGCATGCATTTTTTTCAAGATATATTCCAGAAACCCTACTGGTATTACTTATTGAATGTATCATGCGCGCTGTTCAGCATGCTGCCTCCTATCTGTTCGGGCCGACCCCCCCCCCCCCCCATCCCCAATGCGTTCGCAGTAACTAGCAGCCCCCCAGTAACTTTCACACCGACCAAGGTGACCTCCTCTCCCTGGTCTTTACCCACAATCCCCGCCTTGGTGTTGGCTCTGTAATATGTATTACACCCGGCAGGGTGACAGGGAGACACAGCGGTGTCAGAGTCAAGCGGAGACAGGATAGAAATAGATATTGTTGCACATTTTCCAGTAATACTTCCTTTACCAGTAACATAACCAGCACGCATATACCAATATGACCTTATGACACCAGACAATATGCTAGATAAGTATCTCACAGTTTTAAACACAAATCAAAATACAGGCCTGAGTTTCACAAAAGTGTTAATTCTCTATAAAGGGAGAAAAAAAAAGTTTAAAGGAATCATAAGGATGACTAATACATTCCGGGTGTTTTGGACTAAACACGTTTTTTTTTTTTTTTTGCATTGTGTTTCTGTTCAGTCGATAATTAAACTGCTGTGTTTGGGAAACAGAGGCCTCTGCAAAGCACAGAGGCTCATTATCATTAATTAGGTTCATTCTTCAGTGGCTAAGTGGGAGACTTCACCCACAGCAAACTCACGCGGCGTATGGTTTCGTATTTCATACTTCCATTCATTTTTCATTTGCGGCATGAGTTTTGCTCAAGGATGCAAGTGCGGCATCCCGAATTGAAATCAGTAAACCGATTATCTGAGATGAAGAACAGCCATAATGATGAGCGGTACAGGAACGCGGTAAAACAAAAGAATGACTTACATAAGCAGGGGACACATGGTGTGACGATGACAGGTGCCGACTGTTTTTGCTGAGGGCATAAAATAAATTAATACCGACTTAGGGATCATCAAGTGATATCCCGAACTGGCACCAACGTACGTTATTTTGGCTATCACAGCTAAGAGACCTCAATGACTCTAAGATTGCAGAAATATAGTTAAGCTATACTTCCCAGTGACAAACTCTGATGGGAGAGTTTACAGTCTCACCAGGCCGGTTTCCACCCGTGTTAATCAAGCACTAAAATGAGGAATTTCTTCTAGAAGAATGCGTTGTGTTCTTTTGGTGTCGTGTCGGGCACTTGTGCAAATTATGCCAAGGTGAAATGAAGCAATTTCAATGGCTACTGGTGGGCCAGTGTCCTATTGGTGCACTTAATTTTACAGGATCAGAGACATTTTATTTAATATCAGTGCTAATTGAATCAATAACCAAAATACCTTATTTGTTTTCAAAATGTTGAAATTTACCCAGCTCTGCCTGCATACAGTATGCAGAGGCTAACCTGAGATGCTTCAGGTAAAAGACAAAGTACTGCTGCAGACATGTGGTTCCTCACCTCAGACCTGAACACATAATACGACGTCCAGTTCCGGAACCACATCATTCCGGAACCTTCTAAACAGATAAAGCTCTCCTTTGAATAAACAGGGGCTCCCCAGCATCGTCACAGGAGACAGAGCAAGTTAATCAGCTGCGTGGAGGGAGATGCTGGTTTACGGGGCTGGACAGTGCAGTGCGCAAGAAACATACCAGCAGGGAAACGGCAGTGTGTGTTTGGCTTCCAGTCAATAAACCACTAAGTCCCATCCCAGCATAAAGTGGTGTTAGGGCGTGTCAGACCTGCTGATGCGATGCACTCGGGTAATTTTCTGGCACCTAAGTACTGCATCTCACCTACTGTAGAAAAGCACAAGGCAATTAGATGTATCAGCCTAGGTTCAATATTCAATATCAGATAATAACTAATTACTAATGCCCGGTATTGAACCATATTTACTGCGTGACAAAATACGACTTAGGTGCACTGTGGGAGATTGTCACATATTTTCATAAACAGATTATCGTATTAAACGAGGGCAGAGTTTTTATTTATCGTTTGCACATTTGATGACTGACCGTCAGACTGCTGGTTAAAGCGCGATGCATTTGCTGTCGTGGCTGCTCTCATCCACAAGGCGGTGCTAGCTCGCCAGGTGGACGCGCTATTGTGCATTCATCTCAGGAGCGACTGCGGAGCGGAGCTCCTCGCTCGCCTTGACGTCATCAAGAAGAGAGAGGACACGCCGCCGTGGGGTAGGCGGCGAGGGCGGCTGCACGCACGGTCGCCAGTACGCCCCCAAGTGTACCGGGGATCACACATCCTCCCCCCACCCATTTCGGCTGGATGGACCTAGACGTCATTCAGCGACCGGTGCACTGTCATCCCCAAAAGACCGTGCTACGCATAAGTTTCAAAAGCTATATGGTTATATAACACTTGTGATTCACACCGATCGGTTAATTTGCTTTGTTTTCCAGTGAGACCGAAGCAGCAAGCATGTATGTACACATATCGATTGAGCACACAGCAAAGTAACCCCGTCTTTCTATTCGATTAATAACTTCATAAATACGACTCTCGTTTCAAGATCTCCCGCCCCGGTGCCATGTACGACGTCGCCGAGCCGGCCTGTTCCAACATGCATGAACAAATATGTTAAACAAGCAATAAATCCACGCAATACCCCGTGCGCACGAGCAATCAAACTAAAGCGGCCATCCGTATAACTACATGTGCCGGTCGTATACGAAACGAGGATTTAACAGCACAGCAGAGCTGGTACATCTCTACCTTAACCGAAAATGTCGTTGCAGAAATACCGCGAATATGTTAACAGATACATTAATTTGCTGTACACCCCCTACCACGCGCCCGAATTGCAAATCGACATTAGAACCTATATTAATCATTTTAAACTCATTTTATTGTTGCCATATATCAGGAGTGCTATTTGTTACTGCACTAAAGTGCGACGGTGCGTGAAAAATTGAAGACGAAACTGCAATTAATCCTTCCTTCTGAAATGTTTACTATCTTTGATATCCTATGCTCATTTTCAGCCGTTATTTTGCACTGGTACCCTGCACAAAATAAGACCGATGGTTTGCCATTTGTACTGAGGGGCCTTCCTTCCCTCTAAACAGCCCCCACCCCATTCCATGATACTACGTATCTCTGTTGACAAGTGTCTCTGCCCTGTGACGACATGCGTCGAAATTTCCACACTCCTACTCAGACGCGCCTGTGATTCACGGCCCCGTTTCTAAATATACCGGCACTTGAGCTGACTCCACTCTACTACAGCCACGGAGTGATTCACATACGCGGCCACAGGTAAGCAACGGAAACCAAACAGTCGCTCATCCTCCTTTATCTCGCCGCCGTTTCTCTTCTTTCACACATACAAACACGCAATAAAAGTGACACGAACTTCATCGGAGCCGCGCTCCTCCGCAGACCTCGTGATACGCGTGCGCCGGAGTCTCCGCCCGCACGCCTCTGTCTGTACAAAGCGTTCTCTCGTGCGCCCGATTGTTCAAGGTTTCCATGGATATAAAACACGACTTAAAGCGGAGGGTCGACCTTGACCGCCTGTAAATGTCACGCAGCTAGAGGAATCTGAAATAAAGGAGGAAAACGGTCGGTGAAATAATGCTGGGTTTAGAACAGAATATAAAGGTTGAAATTCAGTTTTAATGCTCCCCCCCTACCTTACTGCACACCAACTGAAACTCATTCACGTGGTCATAAGGATAGAGAGGCTAGTAAAGGGAAAGTGGGATGTAATCATAGGATGATTCAGCTGTTGTAACTCTGAGCTGGTACGCCATCCGAATGCTTACATGAAATATCTTACATGGTTCCCTACACACAATGTGTAACCTTATTCCTGCAGTGAGCTTCCTTTTGGACCGGTGACATGCTCACGTCCCAATCGAAAGAAAGTCTGCAAACACTTAGCTTGACATGCCCCAAAACGTCCCAGTTATGAGTTCTAGAGTAAAATCAGTATTCCTGTGCTGAAAGTGCAAAAAGGAAATGACGCGACTGGGATGGTCCTGACTTTGGAGACACGTACATTAACATTAATAACGAGAGTTGTGATATAATCCAAATTAAACCCATGCAGTAGGGAGTGTTGGAAGAGGCCGACGCTCCACTCACAGGAGAGACCCCTTAAAGGACCCTGCAGGGCTTGTAACGGCAGGGGTGGGGGTGGCTTTGCTCCTCTCCTCAGCTGGCTTTCCTTAGACTGGTAGTACAATAGATCAGACCCCAGCAATGCAGTATGTCCCCAGCTAAGCTGTGTTTAAACCGCTTCCCTAACACCACACAGTATCTACTGACACTATCAATTACAGCATCTTTACAGCCAATGCTGTCTGGTAGTGATGGCCAAATGAACCATTTGTTGTACTTCCTAACACCACTAGGTGGTGCTCTCTGTTAAAAAAAAAAAGACTGAAAGCACGCCCACAAGCAAACCAAGAGCACTACGTAGTGGGGTCAGAACATACAACAAATGGTCTGTGAAGCTTCATTTGGCCATCACTCCTGTCTGGTAATCGGGGGGCTTCATGGGTGAGGGGGTGGGGCAATATAAGATGCCTGACGGGGGGAATATTTGTAGGATGTCTCACACACAAGTGATTGTTGAGTGACAGGTCACCGATGCAGAACAGGCCCTACTCCACAATACTCTGTATTACCCTGCTAGGGCGTGCACAGAGGTGGGGCCAAGGTGAAGTGACCCCAGCTGAAAGCTGATTGGCCCTCGGAGTGCCCCCTGCCCTGTCACTCACCAATTCACAACATATCACTGGCAAACTGTATGGTTAGCCCCTCTGTGTGAATTATGCCCCCTCTTACCCCCTCCACCTTAAAAAAAAATCCTAGAATTGCCCCAGTACCCTGCCGGGGGGTGCTTCGGAGAGGACTTGCGGAGACTCCCGTTCCTGTGAACCCTGCTCTCCGCACAAGCCCTGTTCTCCAAGATGCCCATTAGCTGACAAAATAGCCCCATGACAGCCTTTGCAACAGCCTGCTGTGTGAGACACGGAGATGTGGTCCAGCTGAGTCTCAAAGCAACATCAGTCACCACCCTGTTACTGCATCATACGATACAAACAGCAGCACACAGCCAAAGCACCACTCCCAAGAGCCAGCATGTTTCCATGACGAC
The DNA here is from genome assembly GCA_026784285.1 of Stomatorhinus walkeri. Taxonomy (NCBI): domain Eukaryota; kingdom Metazoa; phylum Chordata; class Actinopteri; order Osteoglossiformes; family Mormyridae; genus Stomatorhinus; species Stomatorhinus walkeri. The sequence goes on from JAODUD010000063.1 coordinate 275,622, forward strand.
ATCCACAGGGGGAGGGGAGCCCTCATTGGTCGGTCTGTTCCACATGTTTCACGTGGAAAGAACCGGCACACATCCGGTTTGAAAAAGACTGAAACTCTCATGAATTTGTTCAGTGTCCTTGCCAACAAAACAGATTTAAGTTTATTTTATTGGTTTACAGATATGGTTTTCACTCCCTCTATTTTTACCAGGTACCAATTTTTGATACGGTTCCTAAAAATTAGAAGCTTAAAGAGGTCTGCAATCTGCCTGCGCTGTTTCAATCTCAGATCACAAGACGTCAACAAGAGTTATAACCTCACACACAGGATTATATGTACGAACGAAATTTATAAACTATATTACTGCTCACCGAAGTAAAGGCTACATTAATAAAACAACACATTACATAGAGTTACACCCTTCAGACACTGATGAATGACAGCTATCCCCTAATCTGTGGCATATTCCATGACAGGGTCAGTTACAGTCGTTCTCTTCCTCGTCTTCAGTCTAATACAGTGTTTCCGGAACCGGGCCTTAGGGATTCCCAGACAGTCCACGTTTTTGCTCCCTCCCAGCTTCTGGTGCAGCGTTATCACATCGAGGACCTTTAGAGGAACCTGAAGATCAGCATGCTGGGAGGGAGCAAAAACGTGGACCGGGGATTTTCAGCCGTTGTCAAACTATGGATTCTTAAATAAATACAGAACAGACTTTGGGACTCCTTGCCACTAATGCAAGGTCGCAAACCTAAGAACCCGGGGCCACCGTGGGCATTTTTTTGCTTCTTTTTCCAGCAGGAGCTGCTCTAGACCTCTAGGTTGACAACCGCTGGTCTGGGTGAATGACTCTCAAGCTGGTGTTGTGTTCATACCAGGGCCTGCTCAAGGTATAAGCAAACTAAGAGGCTGCCTAGGGCCTAGCAGCCACCAGGGGGCGCCCCATCCAACCAGCCTGTCAGAATGGGAAAGAAGATGACAAATGACACCTATGTTGATCAAATTTTGCTTCAGGCCCTACAAAGGGTTGGGGAGGCATTGGTTGATATGCAGAGGCCCTATCAGGGCCCACAGCATTTGTAGGCCCTGGAGAGCGCTGTGCTCATATTATTAAATGTCTATTAAACATTACTCATTAATTGTCCAGTCTGATCGCATCAATATAACAACAGGATGTGGGACATGCTGAGGAATCGACTTTTACGTCCTGGACCTCAAGAGTGATGGCAACCATTCTTGGTCAAAATGAACAACCATGACCCGGCATGGGATTCCACACACAGAGTCATGTGTGATCACTCAGCTTCCAGCCCAACGTTGCCAGAAAACCGCTCCGTCCTATTTGCCGATCACCATTAGCCTGCGTAATCATCCAACCAATCATTCTTCAGGAATGATCCACGATCAGGCTGCCAAATTCACCCGGCCTTTCTTAATGAAACAAGCCATTAATCGATCTCACTGACCTTGTGATTCCATTGAGGGAATCAGAGTGGAGATGGTTACTGAAAAACAAATGCGCCATGACGTGGGAGAGGTAAAATCAGAAGCAGGGTTCCCAGAGACAATATGTGGCTTGGAGGGCCAGGAACCTGTGCTTGGGATCAGAAGGTGGGTGGTTCAAATCCCAGTTTTGACAAAGTGATTCTACTATTGCACCCCTGAGTGAGGGCCTTATCCCCCAAACGCTCCAGGGTCTGGCTGACCCTGTTCTCTAAATTGCATGTCGTTTCAGATAAAAGCATCTGTTAAATGAAATGTCGGCCATATCCCCACAGGAACCACAGCCGGCCTTGGGTCACACCATAAAGACCTGCAAACAGGAACTAAAGGGTCTTGCTTTGTATTTAGATTAACTACCGGGAATTTGGTTCTTAATTTACACTTAGCTGCTGATACAGCTTGTTGTTTTCAGGTTATGTGTTTTCGCTGATATGATCTGGATCAAGCGCCTCCAGAGGCTACAAGCGGGACTTTAGCGGGACTTGAACCTAAAGCCTTCTGGTCCAGAATACAGCCCCCTTACCAGGGTTTCTGTCTACCGTAATAATACTTGTTGCAGAGGGTCTAAGCCCCTCAAAGCTCTCAACGCTGCCTCAGCCACGTCGAGACACCGTCCATGTGCATCAGATTACGATTTCCGCCTTTGATCACCCTCATCTGCTCTCAAAGAAGGACCAGACTTCCCAGCAGCAGGAGGTGCGGAACTGGAAAGTGAGGATGGCTATACTACTGGAGTTTCATCCTCACGGTCACGTGGTCATGGAGTGGCCCCCCGTCTGCAGGAGGCAGATGAATATTATATATTGATGAATATTATATATTGACCACTAAACATTTCACATCATCACAACAGCCTGGCCAAAAGCGAGCAGGGGGGCAAGGAAGGGCGTGAAAAGTGATTGGGGGGGGGGGGGGGGGGGGGGGGGGGGGGGGGGGGGGGGGGGGGGGGGGGGGGGGGGGGGGGGGGGGGGG
>JAODUD010000063.1:311885-337749 GCA_026784285.1 Stomatorhinus walkeri
ACACACATGGAACCTAGGCGGGGACTCGAACCCAGGTCCCAGAGGTGTGAGGCAACAGTGCTAACCACTGCACCACCGTACCGCCCCACTGTGCAAAATGAATGTATAAAAATATAATTTTCATATTGTTTTATTGTGATGTCATTTAGATAGACAGACAGGATACAATTTTAAAATTTTGGGCTGGTTGCCAGTTACAAATAAAAATGTCATGGTGCACTTCACACGCCAGTCACTAGCTGGCAGCACCAAGTCACACTGACACTCCACAGCAGAAACAGAAATAAAGCTATTAAGGCGTTAACCATGCAGTGGTATTTGCAGAGCTGCCTGAACGATGTCCAAGTTGTGGCTGGAATTTCAGCTCCAGTACGCCTCTCCTCATCTTCCTCACATATTTTCTGAGCTATTTGTTAGATGAAGCAGCCTAAAGGGAATTGTGCTCCTCTTAAATGGACACGAACCACGCCTAAAGCAACATGCCTACACAGAAGTCACCTGACAGTCCAAAACAAAGATATTTCCACACACACATGGTTGCCGTGTTTAGACAAAGACAAGGAAGGAAGAGAGCTACGGCGCAAGGGATCCAAGGGAAAACACAGCACAGCACAATCAAACTGCATCGGCACAATACCCGCTCTCTCTTTCACAGACACACACATCACACAGCACCCCCCCACGGGACCACGTCCTCATCAGGAGCACTGGCTACCATTCTACTCATATTTGGGGGTGGGGCAAACTGCAGTCTCTACTTATGAACTTCCCAACATCTTGCAGAGGCATGAAATGGAAAGCGGTAAACAGCATGGATGCAGAGACACTGCAACCCGTGTTCCGGGATTCCCACTCTGTACGGACCCAGCTGTCACGGGGAGGCACAAGTGAGCTCCAGGCAGACACTGGGCCCCACAGCTGAGCTCCAGGCAAACACTGGGCCCCACAGCTGTACTCTGGGCCCAGGGGGAGTACAGGGAGGGTGGTTTAATCCACAAACCACGCTGCTCCACAGAGGAAACCAACAGACAAACATGTGTATGAACAGGTACAAGAAGCAGAGTAAGTACATGGACAGGAAACGTTACACAGGGGATAATGAAAAACAGGCCTTCCAAAGAAACTACGAACAAAACAAAACAAAAACAGGCCTCACTCCACATTTATGACTCCAGGGCACACACTGCCACATGCACCACACTACCTACTAAGAAAAAAAGAATTAAGAAAACAAAGGACAACCAGAATTTAGAAGCGACACCCCACAGTATGGTTTCAATGGCAGCCACATGCGTCCTTGTGAACGAACAGCAAGAGGCAGGCAGATGACACTGGCACCAAAGCCCTGCTTTGTCAAACCATGAGCTAAACAACGACCTCCGAGACGGCAGAACGCACTGCTTGTGGCGTCCCAAACCTCCACAATCGGCGGCGCGCAGACAGCAGCAGCCACAAGGAACCTTAGGTTCAATTCACCAGCTCAAAAAGGGGGTCCTGCAGCATCAGTGATGAGAAGCGTGACAATGAAACGCAGGCACCCACAAAACACACCCACTGGCAGGGGGAACACCTACCTTCACAAAGGAGACATTAGCGGGAAAGTCACCAGGGACCATGGGAGGAGTGTCTGGGAGAGGGGGGGCAGCGATGGGGCCCCTGGAGATCTTCAGGGAGACAGGGAAAGGATGGTCCACGTCCATGGGAGGGATGCGCGGGGGCTCAGGCTCCATGGTGCCTTCTGCCCCTTCCACATCCTCTGAACACACCGCCCCAGCGTCTCCACTCTCCGCCGACGCAGGCGGCTCAGCCAATTCTGTCGAACCATCCGGCACCGACATCACATCCAGTCCAGCCTCAGTCTTTGTATCACTCTCATCGGGTCTGTCACTTTTCTGGACCTTGGTTGCTGCTCCGCCACTAGGGGACTCTGGCACGGCATCCCGTCGGCCCGTGGAGTTGCCGCGGCTGCCGGCAGCGTCCTCCAAAACAGCCCTGCGGGCATGCCGGGCCTCCGCCTCGGACAGGTAGTGCCGAATGTTCTGCCGGGCGGCATGCACCAACGCGCCGTCAATGTCCAGCCCGACGATGCGCGCCGGCCGCCAGTTTTTGGCGATCGCCAATGTCAGGTGGCCCGTGTTGCAGCCCAGGTCCAGCACGCTTTTGGCCTGGAACCACTCTGGCTGAAGGACGCGCATGCGTGGGTCCTCACTCCAGCCCGGGTTGCGATAACCATAATACTTGTTGTAATTGCCATACTGGAACTTCTGCTGCTGCCGCGGCTTCCGGTGACTCTGACCCGGTGCCGGTCCACTCCGTCCACCCCCCGTGCTGGTGCATGGGGTGTGAAAGGTCTGAGGAGCACCCTGAACAGGCCGTCGCCCCTTCTCACTGCCACCCTTCTTGGCCGAGGAGTTGGGAGTGACCGCAGCCGGGCGTGACTCACACTTACTGGACGCTCGTCTGCGTTTACGTTGACGGGAGCTGAGTTGCTGGGATGAAGGTGCAGCCAATTTCGCCGTCTCAGGTCCACAGCTGGCTGTGCCGTGGGGCAAGATAGGCGGTACTACCGTATCCCTACAGTTGATGGCAGTGTTGAGCTCGTAAGGCCGCGGAGACTCCAGCAAGGGCATCGAGCTGAGTAAGACGGCGCCCTCTCTGGGGGCCTCCAGGACTACGCCTTCAGCTGCAGATGCCCCGCCAGCAGTTGTGACCGTGCACCTCTCGCTGCTCTTTGTGCTCTCCAGCTCAGAGGGCTCAGGGTGGGCGGCAGTGGTGGCGTTACCCCCTCCCCCGTGGTGCCGATTGCGATGCCTCTTTCGGCCCCCACTCTTGATGGGCGACGCCAGGATGCCGGCATCCCCCCCGGTGCTGTTGAGATTGAGCGGGTCAGTGATGTCGCGCGGGATGAGGATCTCAACGGGGTCGCGGCTCTTCGCCGGAAGCGGCGAAGACTTGGGCGTCTCTGCGTTGATGGCCCGGTTCACCTCCTCGTCCAGCAAGCTGTTGAGGTTAAGCGGGTCAAAAATATTCCCACCAAGCAGGAAGTTGGTAGGCAGGACCGGGTCGCTCTCCGAATTGGCCCGTCGGCGTCTCTTGCCAACACCAGGATGCTTAAATCCCACGTTCATGGTGTTGCGCCGTTTGTTCAGCTTCGCCGGCTGAGGTGGCCGCTGCGGTACCGCTTGCTGCAGGCCGTTCCTTGGCTTAAACGGGGAGCTGGCCACCTTGGCCTCAAGCTCCACCCTTTCGGCCCGACCGCAGCTATTGGTCGAGTCGCTCTCCATTGGGATTCCACTCCCAGCGAGCGCCACGACGCCACACGTGGATGCCGAATCTGAATTTCCAGAAGTCGCCATGTCAGCCTCCGCAACTGTGGGCCCCTGGGCACAATGCTCATTTCTTTCTGTTCCTTGCTGTGGCTGCAGATGAGCTGCAGGTTCCACTCTTACATCACCTGGCAAAACAGTCTCTTTGTCCACTGACATTTCTATCATCTTCTGCTGGACGGTGCGTAGACAAGTGAAGGAGCTGGCATTTATCTTAAAAATACAAATCAAACAACAAAAAAATGTGTTGTGATCAGATTCAACATTTATATCTCGTTTTCCCCATTTTACACATACACATGATAGACAAATAATAAGTGCAGGCATACTCACTGTTCACTACCTGGAACTTTCACGTTTCACACCGCTTTTCTAAACAGTTGCAAGTTCGTATGTTGCATGTAACATTAATTATGGATCAGTAAACACCCATATATCGGTCTATAAAACACACTAGCGACCAAAGAAACTGATAGTTCTTCAGTGTTCAACTGCGGTCCTGACTCCCGATTGCTATGCACCAAGACATACACATGAGCTTTGGCCAGAAAGCAAAGCAAGTTGACGACGAAAAAACGTTCGTGCGTCGTACGTCGTAAAAACCCACCTCTTCCCTGCGTACCGTACGTGAACGTGCCTCCTGTATTATGCAAGTATCTGTGGGCTTATTTGCGTAGCCACGCCTCCCGTCGGGACACTTCTTGAAGTCATGAATTATTCATAAGCAACACAAGCTCGACGGAGGAAAAAAAAAAAAGGCACTCACTCACGAACGTAGCGGTAGGCTCACAGATAAACACACAACTGCCTGGTCGCCGCCTCCTCTTTTGGTGAGCAGCCCCAACCTCCCTCCCACCTCAGCTATTTTCCACGACAAGAGAAGAAAAAAAAACAAATATAGCGTACAGCTGAGCTGGCGACAAATTCACATCGTGCCCCCTAAGTTTACTGGTTAGCAAGCTAATTTAATAGCTTTCAACCAAACGTTATGACACGAATAAAAATTATGAAAAAAGGGAAGACACACCCCTAAGAAAAAAAACGAAATCATTTAATTAAAAAAGACTGATTGAATCGCGCCAGTCTGTGTGTAAGTGTGTATGTCTGTGAGCGGGTTCGCTCTGAACTCCTAGCTATTTAAGTGGATGAACAAGTTTGTCACCATCCGCTCGCTCTCGCGCACCGTTCTGGCGTTTCAGTGCTCTTTATATGTTCTTTCTGGACCGCCGCACACACTGATTGACATTCCCAAACACCAATCACGTGGCGTTTTCAAAGCGTACTGTCCTAAAACTAACCAATGGCATACACGTATTGGTGTTCAAGAAAGCCCCCGGTTTTTATTCATTAGGTATCCGAAACTCTGCCCGTACAGAATTTTTGGTAAATACCACCAAAACATTAAAAACGACTGAATATGTTTCCTGAAGAATTATTCATTCTGTTCGAAAATGTTTTAGTGTCAAAATGCTTGAAGTTAAGAATTAGGAAGCCGTGATCTAACGCGGGCAAACAGGAACCGGGCAAGACTACCTCTTGACTCGTGTAAACAACCTTCACGGTTTTGGGACATTTTCTGCTGACACATTGGACTCAATACTGTATTTATAGAAACATTTTTCGCAGATTGATAAAACAATAACTAAGCTGCATATCTGGACATTTAGGAGAAAGCTTAAGGAATTATATAAAGTAACTTTCGCCCCTCCCCCACCGATAAGCGTCTTCAACATGTGGTAGCATAGGGGCCTGACGAACAGAGCTTTGCTAATGGGATATGCAGTTTTCAAGTTAACAATAGTTTTTAAAAGATCTTTTCCATTCTTTATACCGATTCCTCTTGATACTCCCAGTTGTAGTTTAAATCGTCATGCATTTCAACTATATATTGTTTAAAACGGATAGGAAAAAATGGATGTATAGCTAGATACGACTTTATGTTTGTGTGTCTAGATTTGGCAATATGCATTATGCTATTTGGTGATAGATGACGAAGGGAGATTAATTGCATGCATTCTCGTATATATGTAAATATATCAGGAACACGGGAGCTGCTTCCCAGAGACTAAGACTAGACTAGAATAACAGAAATTCATAACAGGTTGCTCTTATGTTATTTGAAATATATTTATTGTTGCCGGTTTTTCTTGAGCTACCTGCATCTTTTGATGCAGTCTAAAAATTCTGATTCGAAAGTATGTAATCCAACTATCAAACGGCTCTGATGGCGCCCTCTAGAGGTCACATGACTTTAACAAAGCTCGTGTTGCCTATTATACGTTAACTCGGTAGAAGGTAGTGTATTCGCAAATAATAATGACAATATGAATAACAAAAAATTCCACAACCATGTCTGGGATAGGCAGAATAAAGATAAATTAAAGATTGATAGACACATTGCATGCACATTGGCCTTCTAAAGTTTTGTTGGATGTTGTTCAAAAGTAGTTGGTTTACACCCTGCTGGTTTCGTGGACTTTTTGTGGTTAGCATTGTACAGGTCTACTCTGCCTCAGGTATCAGGGATCTATATCTTGATGCGGGATTTGTTAGTTAGCTAGATAACCTGTCAGATTTCAGGTAGTCTGGGCAAAAAGTAAGTGAACAGACAAAGTCCATTTAAACTGGTTTATCTTAAATCCGTTATCTAGCTAACTGACTAATTACACTTCATGATACTGGACTTATATGTACAAATAAGCCAACCCAAGTGTGTAATATCTCTCAAAGAATCGTTCTGATAGGCAGATTGGATGGCCCTTGGTTGTGAAAGCTGGTGTTCTGTTGTGTAACATGTAACTGATACTGCAGTGGAATCACATTTCTGGGTTAATATTAATAAGCACATGCATATTTGATCTGAAAGGTATGTTTTTGTCTGGCTCTGAGGTGCAATAGATAGCGCATTGGGCTTCTAGATGTTGATTCCTTATAGTTATTCAAAGATTGTGGGTTTGAATCCCACCAGAGTTGTAGGCGTTTGTCATTACCATTGATTGGTTTCATTTTGCCTCCGATATCAGAGCTAGAAAAAACTAACCCACCTATGACATATCTGTCAAGGAATGCCACTGAAGGGCAGATTGATTGTGAGCATAAATCTCAGCCGTGTTTTATTTGATCAGGCACAATGGGTAGTGTGTTGGACTTCTAGAGATCATCCAAAGGTTGTGGGTTTGAATCCCATCCAAGCTGTTGACATTTGTTGTTAGTGTCATTTAGTTCTACTCTGCCTCAGATATATAATTCAGAAGAAAACCAACACTTGTGTGATGTTTCTAGCAAAGTTAATGCCATAAATCACAGGAATCCGGCTGATTTAACAGGCTCTGTGGTGCAATGTATAGTGTGTTAAACTTTTAGCCTTAGAATAGGTGAAGCTGTTCAATGGTTCTGGGTTTGAGTCCCACCAGAGTCATGGCCTTTTGTCATTAGCAGTGTTCAGTTCGGCGCTGCCTCAGATATCAGACGCAGCTGTAAGCTAACCCAGGTGTGACATCTCTGTCAAAGAATCTTCCTGGGAGGCAGGTTGGTTTTGGAACCTGGATTCCTGTTAACTCAAAGCAGCCGCATCTGCAGTGAAACTCACCTTTCTAGGTTAATGCCATAAATCACGGGCATGTGAGATTTGAATCAAGAGGTTGCTGTTGGTTCTGGGGTGTAATGGGTGGGCTGTTGGATCTTTAGACTTCAGTTAGGTGAGGCCATGCAAAGGATGTGAGGTTGAGTCCCACCAAAGTCAGAGGGTCTAGTTGTTAGGGTCATTTGTTTGTGTGTTACCTCTGATACAGAAGTAAATTGATGCTGGTCTGACATCTCTGTTAAAGAATCCTTGTGAGAGGCAGATTGGTTAGGTGTGAAAGATGGCCTTCTGTTCTATTGAGTTGTGCATCTGCAGTCAACTCTAAGTTAATACCATGAATCATGGGCAGGTTTAGTTTAAATCAGGTTGCTTCTGTAGGCTCTGTGGCACAATGGAGAGTGTGTTGGACTTCAGCACTGTGATTGGGTCAAACCTTTTCAAAGTTCTGGATTTGCCGCCCACTCAAGTCATGTGATTTTTTCATTAGCTGGCTTTCTGTTTTATCAAAGTATCTGCATCTGCAGTGAAATCACCTTTGTAGGATAATGCTTTCAACTACAGGCATGTTTGATTTGGATCAAGCAATTTTTGTTGGCTCTGTGGCGTGATGGGTAGTGTGTTGGGTTTCTGCCGATTATTCAATGGTTGTGGGTTTGAGTCCCATCCAAGCTCTGGGCCTTTCTTGTTGCCATCATTTAGTTCTACTCTGCTTCAGGTGTGTGATTCAGAAATAAACTGACACAGATGTCTCTGTCAAAGAAGAATCCATCAGGGAAGGAAATTGCTTGGCTATTGGTTCTAAATGCTGGCATGGTTGATCTGGCTCAGTGTTTTTCCTGTTGACTTACATGTTCAGGGTTTATGGTTTAGATTCTGCTCCATTAGCAGAGACAGTTCAGGTCCGGAAAGTAAAACTCCAGACCTGACCTTATTTCAAACCAATCATTTCAGTTTAACGAGTCACAGTTACAAAGCACTCAGCTGGTTGGTGGAAACAAAATCTTGGTCTGGATTTAAATGGACCTGGATTATCCACCTCTGCCCAGTCGTGTGGAGTTTGCTTGTTTTCCCATTTCCATTCAGCTTCCACATGCAGACTGAAGGCCTGTAGTAATGCTAATTCGGTATCTCTATTGTCCATCATGATTTTGTATCAGTGTGTCTGCAGATGGACAGGCATCACCTTCGGGGTTTATCCCAGCCTTGTGTCATGTGCTGCCAGGAATAAGCTGCAGTCCCTCCCCTCTAACCCTGACCAGAATAAGCAGTCAGAATGTGATGTAATCGGAGTTAGAGTGCAAACTAATGAGCATGTATTTATAATGTTTTTGATCGCTATAAACCGTCTTTGTTATGCACATGTCTAAAAAACCCAATAATGCCTGGGGCATAAATCACGCTGAAAGGAGAGAAAAGGCAATCTTAAAATATAGACCTTTACTTAATTAAAATATTGCAATATATTTACAAGTTACTTTGAGAAAAAAAATAAATAGCTATATTTATATAAACAGTAATATATTTACATGGCATGAGCAGTGACACAAAAGATGCAGATGTTAAGTGAAATGACTGATGACACAATACATTAAAAATCATCTACGACAGTCACTTTGACTACATATTTTTTAAAATGCTGGTCTGATTGCACATTTACTCTATTAGTTTGGCTGCCTTTGTTGGCTAAATATTGAGGCCTGGGTTTCCTTTTCTATGTCTTCTTCTCATGAATGTTACAGTTTTGTAGAGTCCACTTGGTGGTCATGAATATTATTCTGTTTCAAGACCAAGGTCTCCATATTGCTTGCATTGGACTGGGGAACAACTGTCGTCTCTGAGCACTCCTGTGCCCCCTCCTGGTCGGAGAGGTAATTGCAGGAAGAGGGCGGCTGATAGGGGTTTGATGGGCTGTTATAGGGGGAGGGAAAACTGTGTCCACGGAAACCAGAGTGTACAAGCTGGGGGGGAGAGGGATGGGGGGAGGTGACGTAGAGAGAGATGTCGGGGAGCAATCAGAGGAAGGAGGAGAGAGGGAGGAAGGAAAGGTGAAGTAACTGGGAAGGGAGTGATATGGAGGAGGGGTGGTGAGAGAAGGGGAGGAGCTGGAGTAACAGGGTGAGGGGGGAGGAGAAATGGAATAGGGAGGGGATGGAAATGGAAGAATAGAGGCTAGACTCTGAGGCTGCTGGAGCCTGGAGAATTTGGAGTACATCGGTAAGGCAGGTAAAGAGGCGGGGAATAATTCCGATTGGCCACAGCTGAGGCAGAGCATTGCTGGCGGTAAGCCGTGTGTAGGGCATAGAGCATCTGTGGCCCTGAACCACAACGGAGGGTCTGGGGGGCTCCGGGGCTCGGGGCACTGTCTCAGACCTGAGAAATGGCCCTCCTGCTTGGGGGCTTGCACAGAGTCAACAATGGCGAGGAGGCGGGAGTCAAACTGCCTGAAACCGCCTGAGCAAGGGCATGCAGGGCCCGTCTGGAGTGCGGCATGCTCCCCTCCCGCTGAGGCATTGGTCACAGTCCCCATCAGCCCATCCAGGGCTTTACCTGCTGGATCTGTGACATAGGGAAGTTGTAGGAAGCGGGAGAGAGAGAGAGTGTGTGAAAGGAAGCATCAATTAATTAAGATGTAGAAAACAAAAAAACAAAGAACAGTAAGTCAGGAAAGGTGAAATACACGGTATATTAAGTGCGGAGTGTATAGAGGAAGATGTGTGATGATCCAATTAATGGCAAGTATATGGTTTCAAAGTGGATATGTAAGAAGAAACGACAGATTAATAAGCCAGTCAGTTTGATTTGGGACAGGAAGATGAAAGTGAGGGAAGGAGAAAATCAGATATCGTTCATTAACAACAGAAATTATTAATTCATTAACTTGCATAGTTATTCCGGTAAATTTAAAGAACGCTGCTTTTATTAGATAAACAGATTTAGCTGAATCGAACTGTATACGGTTGAGAAAGCGCAGTCTGTAAACATTACCTGTACATCTATCCACGTGGCTCGTCCTCTTCCTTAAGTACTCAACTGCTAGTTCCAAAATCTCCGCTTTCTCAAGCTTGGGGTTCCGCAAACGCTGGAATTAAAGCGGATTGGACATCTCGTTACGAAGCGTTGCGGTTTCGCCGTGTGGAAGCGAATTCTGGTACGTAAAATGCGCACAGGTTTTGCTTTCTATACAAATGGCTTATCTACAATCTATAAATATTTTTATATAGTCCTACTGAAAGAAAACATGTGCAGGTCTGTATGTGAATGTATATGTTAGTTTATTGTAATTATCTCCATACGACACTATTTTGTAAAAATAACGGCAAACGTGTAGCAGCGCAAACGGGCGCCCCCGGACGTTGAGAGAAAGTTACGGCAGATGTACCGTATCCAGCGTGTGGCTCAATAGGAGCGTCCGGAGCTCATCCAGGCTGTGGTTCATTCGGTCTCTCCTCTTCTTTTCTATCAGAGGTTTCATCACCTGGAGATGGGGACGCAATAACTTAGGCAGGCATTTTGTTTTGTAGCTGCTGGGTGTAGTAGGCCAAAACGTTTGACAGAATTGACAGATATTTAGAAAGCAGTTTTTATAGTTACGATAATATTTTAAGTTGTAATTTTACGCGTAGTACAATGCACTTTATATGTGATAACCGTGTTTTAGGGGGGATTCAAATGAGTAGACGTAATGAATACGCTGGTAAGATTTTGATAAATTATTCGATTTGACGCGGCATATATTCCCCAAATTTATACTAAATTTCTCACATTTTTACAAATCATATATTGTTATATTATAAACGTATAGTTATAATCGTTAGGATGCAACTTTTATGAACAACAGCAGTAAATTTACATTATTCGACTGAAAAATAATCATTTTGTAGTACAAGTTGAATATTTATTTTTGTTATTTCGATGAGGAAAACACTGGGAAGACGTGTCATTGTTAAGAACTCACCCTTTTAACTGTCTTGAACGTACTCCTACTAGAATTCCTCATTTTGTCTTCGGGAAGACAATTCGGGAAAACGTCGAAGTAAAACGTCGGTGAGTGTATTAGACCCTCGAGTTCGCAACCATCAACCAAGCAAACGCACTTCAGAAAACTCTTACAGTCGAGACCTTGGTCCCATATATATACGCGGTGACAAGTGGTCTGAAAGGTGACAGTGACGTCGCCAGCAACACCTTCTTTTCAGTGAGCAAAGTGACACCCCTGAGCGGAGTCTGCGTAGTTTTAAAGACCTAATTATAATGTTTTGAAAGTTAGCATCAGGCTGAACTGAATAATCTCCCCAATTTGAAGACCAACCAAATAACTGAGCGTTGCTTATCGTGAAGTAATGAGGCTTCATCAAAACTTTTTCAAAAGAAATTTCAAGTACCGAAAATTGTTTTAGAAATTATTTTTTATGTTAATCCTGATAAAACACTACATTGTTTGTATTTGGGGGTTTGATATTAATGAGGTTTGAATCAAAACGAACTTTTAGCGACTGTGTTATTAGGTCCATACACTCATATAAAAAAGGCTAAAAAATTGTACCTTTGCTTTTCACTTGGGGTTTGGGCATAATTGTACCTTTTAAGGTACAGAAATGGACTCTGAGGAACATCCCGAAGGTACAAACAGCATTATTGTACCATCAACAGTACAGAAATGTTCCTCAGAGTCCATTTCTGTACCTTAAAAGGTACAATTCCCTACAGCTAAGAGTACAATTGTCAGAGCCTTGAAGGTACAGCCCCAGTGACAAGCAAAGGTACAAATTATCACCCTTTATTCTGAGAGGGATATGCTAGGAATGACTGATTTTGAAGGTTTCGCTTCAAGGTCATTTTAACCCTAAATCCCCCATAAGACTGAACTTTTATTGGGAGGCAGCAACGACTAACACAAACAATCATGTCCCTTATCTAACTTTAGGGTCCTGTTTACTACTGAGTGGGTGAATGACGTAACACCTCGCAGCCACGAGCTCAATCTGGCACTTAAAGGTGTTTTCAGTTTGGCTACACGCATTTGGCGTTCTCTTGTGAGAATCAGTCAACGTCAACATCAATAAAACTCCCATATGACTATAGTTTGTTATTTATTTATTGGTTTGTTTGCTAGAGGCATTTGGATATGCTGCATTCAAATTTATTTTTTACAATTCCGTTTTAGCCAGTTCAGTGTTAGGTACATGTTGTGTGCAAGCCATACCGTTTATATCCAATTCATCGGCAAAACAACCAGCAAGAGCCCACCCAAAATGCATGGTGATGTGTACTGGTTCTACAGTTTGGTCTTAAGTTATTTAAATGCCATTTTGTGCCCGACTGTGTCATAGACGCTTCTTGTGATTTTAAAAAGATGAGTTCAATCAGGCGATTAATTCAGTTGTATAATTTGACTCGACAAGTATGTGGGGAAAATCGCAAAGGTGCGTTATTTTCCTTTAAAATCGTCTGAAAGTGAAACGCTGGGAACGGCAAAGTTTCCCGTGGGAACAGCAACGCGGTGTTGCAAAGAAGTGACAGAAAACACACGAAGTCAGGCCACATGCCTTTATGACGTGTGTGGACCATAATTTCTGCAGGCAGGACGGTAGCATATAGGCTAGTTGACTTTTCCAACGGCCAAGCCTGCTTGGAGACGGGCATTTCAAGTAAAGTCAAGTTAAGTGGGGTTATCTTTATACCGCCCGTGTACAGGTATGGAGGAGCACGAGACAACGTTCTCCAAGAACAACGGTCCCACATACAGACAGCAAATGAGAAGGGGGGGGGGTGGTTTACACTACATAAAGTGAGAAATCAAAGCAGAAGGGGTAGAGCCAAGGGCTCTAGATGATGGATGGATGGATGGATGGATTCGGGGTTGATTTACATTTCAAATACGTTCTTATTCTGAAGCCTTGCCAAATGTATACAATTTAGACATAATATGCGGTTCATATCTCCAAATATTCTATTCCCTGCAAAATATGATTACTAAAAAAACATCAGGTATAAAACTGCGGCTGTAGCTGAACGTTTGTGCCCGAGTGCGAAACAGTGGGGGGGGGGGGGGGGCGAGTGTGCCGCTAAAGGCAGGAAAACCTTGCGCGTGGCCGTTAAGCGTGCCGCGGCTGTGTATTTGGTCCCTGGGCATAGAGTTCGGGAAGTACTTTTATACACAGGTGTCAAGTCTAGAGCAATTACGCGTGGGAAGCAAATTGTGGTCCGTGCAACGGGAATGCAACTGGATAAATGCACTGGATCATATATAAAACGCCGAAACAGAAAGAATACAACTTAGGCAGGGCAAATATTGTTTTACCGACAGAACAATATTCCAGAACAATATTCCTACCTGAAAGAATATTAGACATTCGGCCATTTCAAGTACCTGATTCGCTGATTTAAATAACCTGTCCGTTTTTTAATTAACTAATTAATTGATTAACTTTAGTTTGACGTTTATATGTTTAAAAGTACTCTGGATGCAGATACAAGCATAGCAATAATACATTTCCCTAATTACTTTCTACGAGGTGAATGTACTTGGCCTGGAAATCGGGACAAAGTGATTTAGAACCACCCCAGTGGCTATTGCCTTAGCTATTCACATTCTCCATAATATATGTATCGGGCATTTTCTTCCCTTTACAATAGTGCAAATCGGATTTTCTTAGGTGGGGATGATCCATGTTGCGTAGTAAGTAGCGCGCTGTGTTGTCGACGCAAAAAATCATGCATTCGAATCCCCACGCGCACGCGCAATGATTGTCATCCTCCGCTCCCTTCGAATAAAACGAATTAATGTGAATGCGACGCTGCGCAGAAGTTTCAGAACTGCCTTCTTAGTTACTAAGAACCGACCCATATCCTAACTTTGTTAAATTTTTCAGAAAAGTTAAACATTCAGCTGGAGTATCGAATAACAAACAAAAATAAATTTCGTCCAAGGCAAGAGATCTGCTGGCTAACATATCCTATGCTTAACCAGATTCGCTTTTCGAAAAAAGAAGAAACGAATAATTTCTGAATTTTCTGAAGAGCCATATTATACACATTTGCTTGTTCTGATAAGAAATGATTCACAAAAGTGTTGAGAAAAAGGAATTTCACAGCTAAGTCAGGGGAGCCGTGGGAAGCTTACATTTAGAGGTTCGATAGTGTTCGCATACACACATCGGGCCATATTTCTGTTATCATTACTATTTCTTTGACACGTGGGATGTTTATTGTCACGTGCTGCCACTTGGTCGATTCCATTCTTAGCCCAGCTTCTGCTGTTATTGTTGTCAGACGAATTACCATTTTTTACTTTCCTAGTGAACCTGGAAGAGCGTGTTAGTGGAGAATTGCTCTCGTCTCTCCAAGCACCCTGGGTTAACACCAACACGAGAAATCTGGAGGTGGCAAAAAAGTGTGTCTGTGGTTAGATTGGAGAAGGGGGGCGGGAAGTTTTGCGTAGTTTATTTAGGATGACCAAATCGAAAAGGTCAATGAGGGGTTGTCCCCAGATGTGTTTTCTCGTTACTATAAAACGATAAATCTATAATTACAATTACGAAACATAGCTGGTAGGAAATCTGCGGCATTTTTAAATGCACGGAGCTTGCCCAGATCGGAGCCTTTCAGTAGACCATTCTACTCACCTACATTCAGAGTTGTAACTTAACTCAGCAGCTCAGTCATGGTGTTAAGGCCACTTTGTCCTAAGCGCTCACCCTTTGATAAACCCAAGTGGCCTTTTCCTCATATTTTTCTTGATGACTGGGCTTTTGTGCTGCTTTATCGTGCGTAATAAGGAGAGATGAGAGGACGATTACTTAGCTCAGCCTACTGCAGGGATGGGGGAATAGGCCTACGTATATTCCTCAGGCGTATCTTTTTTTATTATTGATTTAGTTGTCGTTATTCTACGTATAATGCGCATAATATGTGCTATTACCGGTTAATTAACGATTGCGAATCTTGGTCGAAGTTTTAGCGATTATACTTGAAATCTTTTTAAGATTTTCTTGAATGGGATTTCATAATGTCCATTCAACCTTTAAATTTCAGTGGCTCTATTGCTTACATTGGAATAAATATTTTATTTCACTGTAAAGTTATCAAAATATCATGCCCTGGTTATTAAAAGTGAGCTCAGTCGCATTGCGTTACGCTCAAGGCCGTGGTCAATCAGAGTCGACACCTATCTGTACCTGTGGCTAACAGGAAGGGGCGCGACTTGCATCAACAAGCGAAGGATTGGGCGTGGTCTCCGAGACGTACAAGAGAACTCACTGTAATGCCGCGATCTCACTAAGAGGTCGACGACAGTTTCGGATATCAATTATAGGACATTGTCTACCGCCATGAAAACAATGGCCAAGGAAAACGCAGACCCCAAAGATCTGAAAAGAGTAAGAATATGCTATACCTTTTCCAGTTCTTACTTGTTGAACTTGAAATACACTGTAACAACTGTGAAATATATGTTTTTTTCTGCTTTCAAAATAACCTTAAATATTTCAAAAATTTGGCGCTGTAAATTCACATTTGTGTCGTTTAAAATGATTTGGTGAACCATTGTGCGCCGACTCAGTCATTTAAAATGTGTTGTTATTGTTATTATTATTGCAAATAATAATTACTTATATATATTTCTTGTTACACTTGGGTAGGTCCCAAAACCGCAAATGGAAAAACGAAGACGAGACCGCATCAATCAAAGTCTGGAAACATTACGGCTGTTGTTACTAGAAAATACGAAAAATGAGGTCAGTGAAAGCTAATGTTTTCTCTCAGAGCTGTTCTCTTCAGATGTTCCATTACTTTACAGCCTTCATATACATCGTCATTTTCTTGTTCCTGGGGCTGTACCCTCAAGGGTCTGCCAGCTATTCACTGGCTGTAGGTACATGAGCATTTTAGTCTAATTTAAGGTACAGAAATGGACTCTGAGGAGCAGTTTTGTTCAATTGGAGGTATATTAATGTTGTTTGTAGCATGGGGAGCAAAAGTGTAGCAGGGTTTTATCCTTTTTTTCTAACAGTGTAATGAGTAAAGAGTTGTGAAGTTGTACCATGTTCACAACAGCATGCTTAATGAATGGTTTATTGTAACACATATTGGCACTGGATTAATATCTTGATTTGACTTCGGCCCCTACAGAGGTTAAGAAACCCCAAGGTGGAGAAGGCAGCCATCCTGGAGAGCGTGGTGCAGTTCCTGAAAGCGGAGCAAGGCACGGGTGAGACGGCGTCCGGGCCGCAGCCGATAGGAAGTGGGGCCCATAATTCCTTGAGGGAGGAGGGGGCGACGTCTCTGCCCGCCGAGTGCAACCTGAACTACCGCGATGGTATGCGAATGTGCCTACGGAGAGTGGGCCACTTCATTGCGGCTAAGAGCCGGGAGCTGGAGGGGAGCATGGATGGCGCTGGGGGCCATCAGAACCCCCTTGAGCATGCCGGCCCCCTCCCCCAGTCGGTGATTCCCCTTCCGTTGTCGAAGCCCCCCAGCAAAACCCGGATTCTGGCCGCACATAGCCACCTGCCCTGGTGTGGACCGCAGCCAGCCCCGGAGCAGGTCCTCGGACACGGGGTCCTGAACCCGTCTGCCCACGTCCCCCCACAGAGGCACAGTCCCTGTCCACTCCCCTCTTACCCACTAGAGGTCCTCCCAAAGCCAGGGGGCGCCACAGGAGACGCAGTATGGAGACCATGGCCACAGTAGAGACGTGCGTCTGCCACCAAGATGGAGGAGATCAGTGACCTGAATGACATGACAATGGCCCGAACGTTGTCATTGAGATCCAGTGTATTGGCTGCTAATTGCTGTGTCTGGAAGATCGAGATGAATGGAATGACATCAACTGATGACTGAAGGAGCAGCTGAACACTTTCAGGGACACTGTTAAGCTGTAATATGTGTAAATATCTGTAGATATCTATATATCTATTTGTATATATGGACTATCTTGGGATGGACGATGACCTGATTTTTTTTTTCAAAATCGTTACGCATAATCTACCTACATGTTATGTTCATTGCACACGTGCTCATGTGACATGCGTATATTTTACATGTATATCCTCTACGTATCCTCTGTACGTGTTTTATATGCTCCTGCTATGAAGGTCGTAAGTTATGTTGAACCGCAACGCAGCAATAAAAAGCGGTTGTATGATGTACTGGGTATCAGCAAAGGAATCCAAGTTCACAATGAAAGTTCATAAATTCAGCCGGATAAAACAACTGAAATAAGAAAAAACACGACAACGCATTAAATTCGTTTTTGTTTTACTATTATATGGTCATATATATAAGCCCATCACCATTTTATCTTCTCGATAGCTAACGACATCATGGCTAACGTTTCATGAGTAATTAAAGTCCTGCCAGCAAGTTTTTTTTTTATCTGTAGGGGTGTGTTGCTGACGTAGGCCTCGGCTGTTTGCTGTGCGTAGTTTTTTATTTTACGACGGGAAATAACAGACAAGTAGGATCAGTATAAAGGGATTTTCTATTATGTCCAGAAAAAATGCCCCCAACACTATAGTAAAAAGAAAAAAAATGCAAACTTTCTGCAACAAGCAGGAAATAAAGCGAATGGTATTGTTTAGCACCAGGCGAGGACGATGACTGCTACCTCTATATTTCTACTAATTAATAATGATGATAATAAAAGTGCACAATTCAGTGCCACGGACTCGTCCGACGCCAATCAACAGGCATATGAGATAATGAAAAAAAGAAAGATCTGCACTATGAAGTACTTTAAAATATAAATGTTTCATTGTCTAACCGGCTTACATGGTTTTAACGGATTTCATTTATTATCTTCTCGTCATCCCATCTACATTATTAACTCATTCTTAACTATCGACGAGGGCTCGATTGGCCGGAGACGATATTTATTCCCAGTGTAGTCTGCAAATGACACTTCACAAAAACACCAACAGTAATACAATTTGTAGTTTGGTTAAAAAGCTTCGTGGTGGTTTTTAACTTGCCGAAGCTTCAAATAAGTATTCTCAGCGCTGGATTTCTTGGAAAGCGTTAGGAACAAGAGGTCCGAGGAGAGCTCGCGACACCTTCTGGCGAGCGTTTGTTATAGGAACTGGCCATTTCAGTCAGGGGTGTAATTTCATTGTTGGTTAATCAACTTGCATTTAAGACAATGCCAAATGCATTTAAGTGCAAGATGCCGTAGACTAAACAGTGAAAACGTATAGAGATCATATATTAAGAGGGTTTTGAAAGATTTTAGTGTTACTTGTGTTACTTACCAGATCAACGGGCTTGAATTAAAACGGTACTTGTACTGTTGTGCGAAAAATCTATTTATATCAATCGATAAGGTTTTGAAGATAAAATTGTGTTTTTCCCGGGTATTTAACCATACAGACCTAGGCTATTGTTTAATTAAATATTAGTTATGTGAGGGTGGTGGAACACGAGCAAGTTAAACTCTACGTTGGACCTCGTGGAGCCAAATGGCAAGTGGAAACAAGCAACACCCACGCGTGTGTTGCTCGAGGCGTGAACTCGGCACACGCCAGATTCTTTGACCCCCCACACGTGTCCCCTCACACCTCACCAGGCAAATGGCTAGTCATTCAAAATCAAGTTACCTATTTTCATTGCGTTTCTAAACTAGAACCACGGGCTCTATATATTATATGCGTCCACGTGCAACAATAAACACATCTATCCATGAGTTTCGCTATGATGTTATGATTGCATTTTCTTAATCACAATCACGTCATAATTCATGCTATTCGCTTTAGGCCGTTATATTATGAGGCAAATTTGATGCAATATATAATTAATATGAGTTTAAACACAAACACACAGTTCTAAGCAATGAGAGTATGCATTTCAAAAAAGGATTTGCGCGCGCAGGGGAAAGTGTGACTGTGGGAGCCGCTTCAAGATTTCCTCCCAGAGCCGAGGCGAATATGCACCTCGTCCTTATTGCCTGCTAGCATTTGTATCTCATTTCATATCAAACGAGTAACACAAAAATCCTCCCTCGCCACTGTTTACATTATAACACCCGTGTGGTTTGTTCTCGGCTTTTCATGTTGACTTCTCGACCTTGTGACACGGGACTACCCAAATTAAAAGCTTGAGAAAATTATTCATTTCATTTTAAGCAAAGTATTTCGAGCGGTCTAGTGGATATACACGATTACAGGAAATGCTTTCATTTCCAGATATTTTTTCCTATTTCTCATTACACGGGGATCCACATAACTGGTACGCAAGTAGCGTACTGTACTCATTTTTAGGTATGAAGGAATACTGAACTGAAACCTGGAGTGAGACAAAAAATGCGTATCTATAGGGAAGTACGTTACCGCTTCGCCAGTAGGCATTTGTGTCCTTGGAAATCACTGCCGTGCATCCCTGCGAAAACGATATTTTTTCACTTGTGTTACTCCAGGTTTCAGTTCTGAGTGCGTAAATATGAAATTCATGTTCAAAATTCAAAGGTTCAGTTCAGCACGGTCTACGCATAACATGGAAAAAAAAATTACATAATGCGATGAGTGACCATTTGTCCACACCGTTTCCCACAGCCGTGTAACACTGAGGTGTGATTCGCAGATCTAAGGACACTTAGGCGACAAGTCGGTTTTATGATGGTAGAAGCCACAGGTGA
Organism: Stomatorhinus walkeri; assembly: GCA_026784285.1. NCBI lineage: Eukaryota > Metazoa > Chordata > Actinopteri > Osteoglossiformes > Mormyridae > Stomatorhinus > Stomatorhinus walkeri. Next base: position 331,420 of record JAODUD010000063.1, read on the forward strand.
ATTGATCCATGGCAACAAGAGATTAGGAGACAAAGCAATCAAAGTAATTGTAATTCAGAGCGGAGACTGAAAGGCAACCAAAATGGGACTATTGATGACCATGCTTTTGTAACAATAATGTGGCTTTTATACATATATTTGGACTTCGCGGCCTATATACAAGCACGCAAGCTACACGTTCTCATTTAAATCAGGCACCTGGTGAGTTCCTTAAGGAGAGCAGTCTGGCGGACCTGGGAGGTGAGAGCCATTCTCACGCTGTGGGGTTCTGGGAACGAGGTCGGTGAGAACCGAAGACACTTTACATTCCCACACTAACAAGTCATTTCTCACTGTTAGGTATGTCCGAAAACGCATGAGATTACATTACATAGAACAGTTTAGACGCATCAAAGCTGATTTCAAATTAGGGGCAAATTAACCACAAATCGTCAGACAATTCTAAAGTACTTTTCATCCGCATTCAAAAAAAGAATTACTTTAAAACACTTGTGGATATATTTACGATCTTATCCAGAGAATTCATGGTACAAATGTTCAAGCACGCTGACATTTAGATGGCAAAAATGTAGCCTAATTGAAATTCAGGTAAATGTGAATAATAAGGAGAGACTTCGTACTTCAAATCTCAGTGCAGAGACACGCGCGTGTGACGTCACTCGGAGTGATGCTCGACTTTTCACAAGTGCAGCTAAAAGGCACGAGTGGCCTCACACCTCAAGGGGCGCGTGCCCCCAGCTTTTGTCATGTTAATCGCTTCAAGATGTACATTACACTCGCCAAGAACTCGGAAAATGATTTTTAAAAGAGTATAAATGAAATATCGTTAATGGCTTAAATTAATACATGTTCAGTTTTCGGTAGTTTTTTCCAGTGTTGGGTGTGATCATGTGTTTTTTCACAAACTGACTACAGTGTGAAGAAATCTTATTTTTACTACAGACGCTACCTGCTATATAATGTGTTTACTTACGTAATTCCGACGAATGCGAAATGAAGTGGGTCTTAGGTCGTCCAAGAAATTTAAATGTTACATTAACTTTTCACATCTATTCTTGTCAAATTTTCCCTCGTCTTGCCCCGTTCTGCATAATTTGTAGGTGCGCAGGAGGCACGTGCTATCACCTGTTTTGTCACTTATATTATGCGAAAAGGATCAAAGCAAGTAACTTCCGTGGGAACGGAACAGAGAGCAATATGCGTTGCCAAATGTCCTGCCCTAAAATACGCTCTTTCTTTTTCTTGTCCCAGTCTGAAACGAAAAGCTTAAAAATCAGAAGTTTGTTTATATTACATTTATTAACAAGAAATCAATCGATAATGAAAGAGAACTATAAACCGCAGAAAATAATCTTTAATATCCAGTTTGTTTGTTGGTTTTAATATACATATTCGTAAGTTTAACTGTGCAAAGTTTTTTTTTACTTTAACTGTGTGATTTGGAAACGTTTTTGCGGAGATAAAAAGGAGCTGAAAAAGGCAATGAATTTACTGGCACTTTGAGTGCGAAGCGTGGTCATTTGCATTGCTCCACGCGCCGACGGAAGTCGAGGTGTCGAGACGCCGCTGGGACGCCGTCCTTTCGCCGCGTGGCACCCGATGGAAACCTAAATTGGGTTTTTTGACATATTAGGATGAAAGGGTATGCTCTATAGTCCTATAATCATAGGCCGAGTTCCTAGTACGTTAGAAAGGAACATAATATATTTTATTAAAACACGCTATTTCGTTATGCAATCCGTTGTTTCCTTTCCTTAGTTTATTTGATTTGTTTCACTGTAAATCTATTTTTTTGGCAAACTTCATGCGATTTTATTTCTATGAATATTATGGTTTTTGTTCTTTTTTGGAAACACGTATTGTTTGGGCTCAATGAAAATCAGCAAAAACTCAGTTCCAAATCTGATAAATCTTTAAAGTGTTAAAACTGATTAATTGTTTTTCATGGAGAAGTTTCATATTCAGAAGTGTGAATGTCCTTTTAAGAAAGAAATAAGGTCCTGTTTAAATCTTAAAGCAGCGAAAACTTTTAATTTATCTCTTTAGAACTTTATATAGCTCTCCCTAGCATGTGTCGCCTCGTTACTTTATTATGATTGTAGCATTATATTCTGCAATTTTCACTCAATACGTAATGTTTTAATAACCTACTTCCTTTCACCGAAATATCATTGTAGGCATATTTCCAGCAAATTATTAAGTCTTGAAAGAACTAGTTACTGATTTCAGCAAGAGAAAAAAAGAAAAGAAAAAGGGACTGTTAACTGGTCGATATGCAAATTTAGGGGTTGTGCCTCTAATGGGCGGGGCCACATTTCGACACCTGAGCTGTTTAAAAGGACGCCGGCAGGACTTTCTCTCTTAGGAAGGTTCTGTATGCGTATAGCCAGTGTCCGCTGTCGAGATCTGCAAATACGAAGGACCATTTTTAAGGTCACGAATTATCAACCAACACCGAAGACGCGCTGCTGATTTTCAGAATGAGACTGCCGGGAGGAACTCAGGCCGAAGACTTAAATACCACCAGAAAGGTAACATATATAAATATTTACGTAACATCAGATTAGAAAACAAAAACATGCTTGGCCCATGAACTTTATCCGTGGACTACATGAAATCTTAGCAGCCGCTATTACTCATAAGTGTAGTAGTAGGCTGGTTTTAAAAATCCTTTATTTTGACTGACCATTAAAAACATGTCTTATCACTGTCGTCTCATCCCTCCTCATCAACTTTTACCCGCTTACAGCTACTCAAACCTCAGGTGGAAAAACAGAGACGGGAAAGGATGAACCGCAGTCTGGAGGCCCTGAGAGTCCTGCTGTTGGAGGCCTCCCAACACCAGGTCTGTCCCGCTTGTATCGCTCCTCCTGTCCAGCACGTCAGTTAGCGTGCGCTTATCAGAGTAACTTACACCACTCGCTGACTCGTTACTTCTTGTTACAGGGCAAAGGCCGTAGGATCGAGAAAGCTGAGATCCTGGAGGAGACCGTTCTGTTCCTGAAGAACTCCAGTGAGAGGGGAAGCAAAGTTGGCGAACAGCAGCAAGTCCAGGACGGATTCTCCGCCTGCCTGCAGCGAGCTGCCCGGTTCCTGGACGGCAGTGGGGCGGCGCTGCACGTGGATGCGACCCTGCAATCCAAGTTCTTCCACTGGCGAGTGTGCGCCGGCGCCAAAGCTCCGGTCGTCGCTCGGTGCCCTCCAGTCGACTCTACGGAACTGTCTGCGCAGACGTGGCAGCGCCGTGTCGCGTTCAGAAGCAGCGCACCCCTCCACCACAGAGTTGCTCTGACGTATGGAGAGTCCAACGTCCCTCAGCGCCCCCAAAGAGATTCTCCTCGGTCCCCTCGCTCTCCCCCAGTCAGCCAGGTTATGTGGAGACCGTGGCCGTAAAAAATCTTTAAATTAGGACACTGATCAGTTTTTACAAATATAATATATAGAATATATATATCCTGCTTTCCTTAGCAACAAAACTCTGGTCCACAATAAAATATATGTATATGTTTAGGATGTGTTTGAAACACCGATGTATACCTAAGAATAGATTTAGTTCAAAACTGTTGTATATCTTGTAAATATTCTAAATATGTATTTTAATAGATTATTTTCACCATTATGATTTCCGTTTGACTGCGCAAATGTACATCTCATCCAAGTCTTCATTTAAATGCATTGGTTAATTGCGAAAAATGTTTAACTATGGATGTGTATCATCACTGTCACATAAAAATTTGTCTAACATACATGACTAACAAATGTGTATAATGCTAGATCTGTCTGTGCATGGCTGTCCATATAAATGGTACTCTGCGTTTTTATTTCAGTAGTTATTTACATACATCTTCTATTTTTGCACAACTATTTATTTTAATATTTTCTATTTGTTCCTCGGCTTATAGCAATAAAATGTTAAAATCAGCAACTTGTCAGTTCTTCAGATTTGTTCCGCGTGTACTTTTAGTTTCACCTGGATAGACCTGATGAACGTGACACCTCGCGCGCAGCTTAAATCGGAGGTGAGTAAAAGCCACGCGCCGCGCCAGGTCTGTGGCACCGTTTCATGTTGCAGTTCAAAGGATCAATGGATCAGGCCGCCATGGGAACGATTCAGAAAAGCAGAATAACAGAAGATAGGTAGTAGGCTACGGGGCGCACTATGGATCGATATGCACAGCCAAAAAGCTCAGAGTCAAAATGCTGCAATTATTTTACTTAGAATCATCGTAAAAAGTAGTGGCTTGTGGAAAATGTTGCCTAAGGCCAGATTTCGTGTTAGAGTCTCCCTTGATGAGTTTGTCAAATTCTCGTTTTTAATCTATATGCACGGCTTCCTCTTTGTAACTGGAATTCAACATTAACTAGGTTAATTAAGCTGCTTATGTTTGACATAATATTCCAATAAGCAGCACTGATTAAGTCCCTAAAGAATATATAAAAAAATATATAATTCGTGTCGTAATGTGAAAAATATGTTCCGTCATTAAGGTCTTTCTATATAACATCGAGCTTTCCCTTCACGAAACCTACCCCTTTTGAGTGAGTAATGTGCACATATAGTGTTACATATAACTACATTGCTGTAAAGGGTCCCCACCTAGAAAATGCCCAATCCGATCAGACTCGTGGAAACACAATGGGAGGATGCTTTGAGGTGTTAATGCCCGTGTAAGGATGTTTGATCCTCTTCGAGAGACCGAACGTCACTTTCTGGAAACATGTTCCCACAGCCGGGTGCCAGAGTAAGGTGTCAACAAAGTCGTCTGAAAGCGTGAAAAAAAGTAAACCCCCGCCGATTTGCGCGAATGAAGCGCATGTCCCGCAGCTAGCTGGGTGGACTTCCGCAGTCATTTAACAGGTAAATAAAAAGCAAATAAAATAAAATCTACAGGAGTGAACGGAGCCCAACACGCTATCCCACGCTCCTACTTCAGTTCTGGGCTTCTAGCGAAGTGCAATTCTTACTGGCGGTCATTCAAGATTAACAGCACTTTTCAAAGTAGGTCGCATAAATTTGCGCAGTTTACTAGCGACCGTTTCCTAAAAGCTATCTTTGACATTTATGTGTGCGGCTCCTTTACCACACATTACCTCCATTAAAATGAACTGAGGCTTTATTTGCCATTTGCACTGGCACAGAAGTAAGAGTACACTGGAATTCTTGCACAGTTCCCTTAGTCATTCTTTTAAAACAGCAAAAAGACTATTCGGGTTTCATTATATAACAGTAAATTATTCCGTAGATAAAAAGCTTGAACGGTAGATAAATAAGGTGCATTAATTATCGTTGGTATTTAGGGGGGGTAGAGCTGGAAAACTTGGCCATCTCTGGGTGGGGGGGAGGACTTGCCCATCTCTCAAGTGGTCAAACAATTGCCCGGTGGTAAGGCCCCTGAGGTGAATGAGATTCGCCTGGAGTTCTTGAAAGCTCTTCATGTTGTTGGGCTGTCTTGGTTGACACACCTCTTCAACGTTGTCCAGCACATGGAGGTTGAGGAAAGTGGTTTAGGGTGGTGGTCCCAGTCATTAAGAAAGGGGACCAAAGGTTCCAACTATAGTGGGATCACACTGCTCAGCCTCCCTGGGGAGGTCTGTGCCGAGGTACTGAAGAGGAGGGTCCTTTGGTCGAGCCCCTGCGGGGGCTGCTCCAGGAGTATGGGGTCAGGTCCCGATACAGATGGAGCTTGGTTTGTGTCAGCAGTTGTGCCAGCAGTAACTCAGATTCGTTCCCGGTGGACGTAGGACTGTCCAGACTGCCCCTTGTCACTGATTCTGTTCACAATTTTTATGGACAGAATCTATAGGTGTTAACCAGGAACAGGGTGGGGGGAGGTCCAGTTTGGGGGGCCCAGGATCGCACGAGGATGACTTGGTTCTGTTGCCGTCACGGGTTGGTGACCTGCAGCATGCACTGGAGGCTGAGGGGGCTGGGATGGAGGTCAACACCGTCTAGTCTGAGGCCGTGGTTCTCGACCAGAAAATGGTGGGTTCCCCTCTCCGGGGGGGGGGGGGGGGGTATGAGTTGAGGATATTAAGTATCTCAGGGTCCTGGGGGTGGCAGCTGAAGCATTTCTCTCCATACTGAATGTCCGTTAGCAACTGAATGCTACTGGAAATAAACGGACAGGAAAATTTAGAGTATTTTGGTGTTTTGTGTTTGATGCTGCTCTCAGGTCTCTGGGTTCTAAGGTGAGTGTCATGGATGGGGGGGGGTAAGGGATTAGTAGGACTGTGGGTAATGGTGGACCTGACTAGCCAGGATTGGGGGGGGGGCAAAGCCTCAAATTTTAATGTATTCTATTATATAAATAAATAATAACTTACATGATT
>JAODUD010000063.1:350584-363740 GCA_026784285.1 Stomatorhinus walkeri
AAGGTTACCCCAAACACCTGCATACACACCGGCCCTTTGCGGATAAGATTGCCTACCCCTGATCTAAACCAATGCACATATTCAGATGGTTGTTAGAATGAAAGGAAAGACTGCACGTGGGAGAAAGAGCAAGGACATGTGTTAGCTCACAGTTTATACCAGGAGAGGAGGAAGAGAGAGAGAGAGAGAGAGAGAGTGTGCACAATAGACTGAGGTAAGAAGATAACAGCTGAAGGAGAGAGAGGGCAAAGCTATTTTTGGCAGGAAGCGGGGGTGTGTGTATGTATTGGGTGATGTGGGGTGGGGGGGCAAAGAAGAATGGATGGGGATGAGAGCTGAGCAAGAGGGGGGGGAATATTTTGTTGAATGAGAGGGAGCTACTTTGTTGAATGGTGAGGGGGTGGAGCTTGTAAGGGGAGAAATTGACTGCACAGCAACAGACTCATTTATGTGTTCCTGGCTACCAATCAGATCGAACGCTGGGGTTGTGGGCGGGACATGGGGTGCAGACTCCACCCCTCAAACAGGAAAGCCTATATATGGAATAAATCCAGCCCTTCAGCGGGGGAGGCGTGCGTGTGCCCACCAACAGCCGCCGTGTGCCCGTATGCCCAGATCCGAGTCCGCCAACAGGAAGGCTGCCCATCCCCATGCCAGAGTCTCTGAGTCAAGGCTGCGTCAGCCGGAGTCAGACGGCCTGCGTCAGTGCCGCCGCGAACGCAAACGCCACGCGGCAGATGGAGAGGGAGGAGGCGCGGAGGCAGGGAGCCAGGGGCATGTGTGCGTGAAGAGCAAGGAGGCTGCGGAAGGGGCGGGACTTAGGGTAGGAGGGGGGGCAGAGGAGCCGGAGGGAGGGAAGAAGAAAGTGATGTGGAGACGTGAGTCAGTCTTAAGTGCACTTTAATATAAATGCATTTGATTGACATCCAAATACACTTATGAACAACACAAAGAGAACACTGTTCCACAATGTCCATCTTGAGAAATAACATATCTTATGCATATGCATATATAATCGTTATATAATAAAAATCTTATATACACAGATATATTCGTAATACAAATTCATACAATCTTTGTTGCACGTTTTTTTGGGTGACCATACAGTTTATTTTCATATCCTGTGAGATATGTTTAAACATTCAACAACCTCCTTTCTAAAACTGTCAGGACGTCATACAAATAAAAGTTTTGTTTTTTTGTTTTTTAATCTGGTAAAGGTAGCAGTTAAGTAGCTAGAACGTAGGAATCAATCCTTTACTTTGCCGTAGACAACTCTACGTTAGCGTGTCGACACAACAGGAGAAATGAGGTCATTCTTAATGATTGGTTCGGAGAGATAACCAATCAGAATATAGAGAAGGTGGGTCCAAGCAACTAGAGGAGGCAGGACCAACCAATCAGCCATCTTTGTCTTTTCAGGTCATGCTTAAGACTGAACAGGAGAAATACCGCAGAAATAAAGCCAAGCATCTAGTAAATTCATCCCATCTCCAAAAAAGAAGAAATAGTGGTCTGACAGACACCTGTGCTGTCTGAGCGACGCCCCTCAGGCAGGGCGTCACACACGCAACTGGCAACCCGTGACACAATCAGCGTCGTCACACCTATGAGGTGGAGTCATTTTGCCACTTTTGCACACACAAAGCAGATCACCGTGACGACAGGGCAAGGCAGAGTTCATAAACAGGCAAAGTGAACTCGCAAAAAAACAAGAGAAGCCAACAACTGACGTGCATTTGTAAATACCGGCATCACAGGATGCTGCTCACGTCACTAATACGACATTTTCGCCCGTGATGCGTTACGGCCCGTGCCGTCCCACCGTTGTGGCTGGAGATAGGCATGACCAGTGAAATAGTGACACCACATGACAGAAAGTTCGTCGACAAATTAACACCGTAAAAAATCCCATCGATGGATTTCCATAATGGATTGTAGAAGTCTTTGCAGCCACAAACTCAAAACACAAAATCGCCAGCAGTTGAAAAGTTACCGTAACCGTAACTGTAAATCGTACATGTTACAAAAGGTTATGGCCGCATGATATGTCTCAGATAGCGTTTAACTAATATTAGAGCTTAACAAACTCTACGGATCTTCAGATCTTGAAGACTTTAGCTGTGTTTGATTGTCCGGTGACACCTCGTGCCGCTGAGATGTGGACACTTTTGCCTCGTTAGTGTTTTCAGTTTGCGCCGCGCCACGAGAAAAAGCACAGAGTTAAAAACTGCAGAATGCTTTCTTCTTTAAATAGCAAGGAGAAGCTTTAACAAAGAAATGTCTGTGTTACGATTGTTTTCCCCATACCTTTACAACAGGGAATACTCACTACAAGTGAATACAGATAGTATAAGTAATCCATTAGTAAAAAAAAATCCTTTACAAGGTTACTGATTAAACAAAAGCTAGTGCAATAGAATAGTGTGATGATTAGACCCAAACTCTGTTCAGGTTCGTACAAGCGTTACGTCACACCCCTATTCTAATAGCGATATTAGATAATGAGTAAAGTTAGGAGACAATTTCTGATAGCATTGTAAATGCATATACAGAAGTGACTGTACGTTTGGCTATATGTACAATTTTGTATATATCTATACATTCGATATTGTTCACTTTTCAGGAAAAGTAGCTCCACAAAATATAACAATATGCCATACTTAATGAAGTAAGTCACAGACTTATTTTAGAACGGAGGATCACTTCCATCTGAGGAAAAAGAAAGAGACAGAGATGAGAAAAGGTTAGTATGTCATGGTCAATAGACATTAACATTAACTGCATGCAGGAATGTGCAAAGGAGGTGTATAAATATTTGTATTAGATTACTGACATTAGTGGTTGGTTATCTCATGCAGTGTAGATATACGCTTGTTGGAATTAGACTTGCAAAAAAATGTTCTGAGGGCAGAAGGAAAAATGATTGTAGATGAGGTGGGTCCAAGTAGCTGGAGGAGATGAGACAAAGATGGCTGATTGGTTGGCCCCGCCTCCTCTAGTTGCTTGGACCTACCTTCTCTATATCCTGATTGGTTATCTCTCTGAACCAATCATTTTTTACTTCTGCCCTCAGAACATTTTTGTGTAAGTATAACTCCCATGACCTATATATAGTTAACGTGTAAGAATCGGATAGCGCTGGTCATGCCAGCAGAAGTGCTCCCCTTCTCACCTGCTTGGAAGTCCCGTGGTGGAGAGCGACAGTGGAGTTGATACAACTCAGGTTGTTGCCCCAGGGCAGGGGCAATTGAGGCTCCCGCCCCAAACACGGGTTCCACGGCGGCCAACTCCTCTGGGAGGGGCTGGGCGCAGAGCAGGCTGGGGGAGGCGGCGGGCACAGCGGGGGCAATCAGCGGGGATGCTAATACTGAGGAGGTGGCAGAGGGGTAGCAAGATGGTGAGGGAGAAGCCTCTACCTCCATAGCTCCTTGCTGGATTTCCCCCTCGCCATTGACTGCCTCTGCATCAGTGCCCGTCGTTGCTCCGCCCCCAGCTGCCAAATTACAGTGCGCCGATTGGACGCTACAGATGTGGCCAAGGCCGACCAGAGACGCCCCCTCGAACTGAGGGGGTGGGCACCAGCACTCTGGCATTGGTGGAGAGGGCGGTGGTGAGGAATGGCAGGGGGAGGGGGACGAGGATGAGGAGGAGAGGTCCTGGAGGAGAGCCTCTATGATGCACTCCTCGATAAGAGCGATGTCATCTGGGCTGAGAGAAAGTTCTGAGCTCCTCCAGCATTTGACAGGGTAGAGTTCGAACAATGGAGGGATGAAATCCTGGGCTGGAGTGGGAGGTCTAGGAGCCGTCGGGGAGGGGGTCATGAGCTTGTGAAAGATGCCTTCGGGGTAGAATCTTTCAGCCAGAGAGCTGATGTGCTGGGCCAGCAGTGAAATCTCCATCCTCTCCTTGTCCTGCTGCCCATCTGGCGAGAAGAGTGGCTGGCATGTCTGCTCTCCTGGGGAGGCTTCTGGTGTCAGAAGACCTTCGTGTGGGTAAGGGAATGGCCGACTGGGGACGTCAACAAAAAGAGGCCCCCGGACCTCGGGAAGGGTCATGATGGTGCAGTCGCCATCTCCGGGAGTGTCTGGGGTGGGGGGTAGCTTCTCATAGAAGGTCTCCTTGGAAAAAAGCAGGTCTGTGGTGGCCGCTGAGATGGAGAGAGTATGAGGGGTAGTCAACGGTGTCGGCATGGCGACGGGGGGCACGACCGTGGAACTTTCACCGATGTTGGTGTCCATGGAAAAAAGCTGGTCGCCAAAGACAAAGCCTCCACCCCCCAGCTGTGGGGTGTAAGGGGGCGTGCAGACGGACTCCTTTCCTTGGTGGGGGTGGGATGCCGGCTGAGGGGGTGGGGAGAGGGGTATCACTGGGAGACGCAGTCCTGTCTGGAGGGGTGGGGTGACAAAAATGCTCTGGGCCAGGAAGTTGAAGTCGGACATGGGGTCAGAAGAGCCCCCCTGAGCTGGAGAAGAGGCAGGGGGTGGGGGGGTGGCAGCATCACCGGGAGGCAGCGGCTGCTGCTGCTGCTGCTGTGAGGGAGGCTGACTTTGCTGGGGGAAGCCCTCCTCCTCCAAAGAGGAGAGGCTGGAGCGCGGGTGTCCGCCTTCGGGCTGTGCAAGTTCTGCCACTCCGCCGGGGGCCTGCTCGGCGCCGGAGCTGAAATCGAAGGACTGGGCGGAGAGGCCACTGCTGCTCGGAGTGAAGACTTGGTCCGGGCTGGACAGCGTGTCTGGGGACTGCAGTCCCAGGCTGTGCTGGTAGGAGGCGCTAGCGCTCAGCACCAGGGCCAGCTGGTTCTGCTCCGTGCACAGCTGCTGGCGCACAGACCATGCCTCCGACTCACTGCAGCGGGGGCAGAGACGGAGCGATAGTTTGTTAAACACCGTCTCTATCCAGACCTTGACATTCCGAATGTGACTGACTACAAAAAGCACCCTGTTAATACCTGATGACGTAGTTGTGGCAGCTAATCGGGCTTTCACCCCCCTCCAGAGTGAGGACCATGTACAGCCACACCCATGTATGGTCTACAGCCTCCATCCGCACCACCATCTCCACACGTCCTTCTCCGCCTTCGCTGACTTTAAGGGAAAAAAATCGACAAGCGTTAGCGCGATATTAGCAGTGACAGCTGTTGGTTATATTACAGCGAGCTCCTGTGGGGGTGTTTTGGCGCCTTGGTTGGCTGCCTGCTAGCTAAAGTCTTCCCACACACGGGAGCCATGCTGTGTGGGGGGGTTCTGGCAGGGAGTCGGCGAGTGGTGGGCCGGGGGTGGGGTTGGGGGTGGCGAGAGTCATGCTGGGCATACTCACGCAGGCGGCAGTGCTGCGCAGAGGCATGCGACAGGTCCTCTGGGTGCAGTAGGCTGTACCAGGAGCGTGTGCGCAGGGTCTCGATGTCGTAGCCCAGGTAAACGTTAATGCTGTGGTAAAAGAATAGCCGCAGTGAGTCGTGCTGCTCCGTGATGCTCTTGGTTAGTGAAATAGAACAAGAAATCACTCAGGACAATCACTTAGTCCTCACCTGTCCTGTGCATCCTGTAGCCTCATGTCCCGGCCATGCTGGGTGTGGAAGCAGGCCAGGAAGAAGGCATGGTCAGCTGGGGGGGTTAGGGTGGGGCTTCGGGAGGGACACGGCTGCAGCGGCTGCGCCTCCAGAGGCGAACAGAAGCATATCCAAACTGGATTGGACGTCCAGTAAGAGGAGGCGGGGCTTGGGGGTGACAGGCAGCGCGCCCTGATTAGCGCAAGTTTAGTGCCGGCGCTCTGCCGACGAACCGACTTGGAGGTGTTGAAACGGCAGCGGAACAGGCGGTCTGTGAAAGAAAAGAATGCAGGCGTTTTATATCTGATTTTAATATTAATCTTAAAAACGAAATTTCTACGTCTATTAAGGAAGTGATGATAATGTGTTTTTCTTACCTGTGTCAGGTGCAGTTGTAGGCACGAGGTTGCTTCTCATTACAAAGTGGTCGCTCGGGTCAATGATGTCATACACGCTGTCACCCTGAGCAACCAGATCCACCTTAACAAGCCGTGAACAACAGAATCCCGCGTTAACCACCGTTTACAATAAAAACGTGAACAAGCTCTCGGCATAGTTTTACGGATGATGTTTCTAAATCATATGCATGAGGTGTCGTTTGACCGTGAGTTTAAATTCACTTACTGTATGATATGCGTTTTGGGGAAAATATGTGGTATTGATTTTGTTATATGTGAAGAACCTTGATTTTCTTCTGCAAATCCTATGAATTTCACTCACCATGGAGTGTCCGAGGTGCTCGGCGACGCTGTCGGACAGATAGAGGAGTTTTCCTTCACTTGTTAACAGCAGGAGGAAGCCCGGCAGTCCGTGGACCAGTTCCGACAGCTCCTCAAATGACATGAAGCTTGCGGTTCCTTCGTAGCCACCAGCCGCGGCTGCTTCTGCCCAGGGAAGACGGGGGGGGGCGTTCAGGTTAAGTTATGGCCCTTTACTGCACTCTCCGTGCTTTAGGTCACCAAAACGTTTCCAGTCAAACTGCATTTCTGTGGTACAAAGAAGTAAGTTGCCTCCGTAGTAGTTTTGCTGCGTAGTAATACTTATAGTATTTCAGCACCACGGACAGCGACACAATCGTCTACCGTTACGGTATTGTGAGAATTCAATCAAATCAAAAAGGAATTCAAAGATACTCTTGGTTACAGATCAGATGTGGTGCAATGTGAACTAAAAATACGCAACATGACCCTTTTCCATCATGCCTGGTCCTATTCCAGACCTGTTGATTCCTATTAATCCCCCAAACAGCACGAAGACTACAGCAATTTAAAAAGCTTCGGTGCGATGTTTTGAACTAGTGTAAAGATTTATGGTTTACATAATTTACAGTGTTTGTAATTTACAAAGAATTAATATACAGTCTTAGATATTTAAAGAGAGTTACGAGAGGACAGATGAAGTAGAAGATCGAGAAGTATATCACCCAATGACAAGTCATGCGAACATTTTATTATTTAAATAACGAATACGTTATTTTTCATTCACTTACCCTCAGAGAAGAAGACGGACTTTCTTGTGTACATGCAAGCCAGCGACATGATGTGAAGGTATGAGAGTCGAGCCTTATCCGCATCGGAAATCGGCAGGAGCTCCTTCAGGTTCCGGATCTCCGCATTGATCTGGTCCCTGCGAGCCTTGGACGCTCCTTTCGTGGACCGGTACATCTCAGCCCGAGCAGCCGGTAAATCAAAGAGCCGGCTTCCGATCTTTTTAAGAGGCTGTCTGGATGCAGAGCGACTCACTTTTCTCCTTTTCCCCTATTCGCGATGAAGAGTACAAAGTTTCGGTCCGTCGGGTTTCGCAAATAGTTGTTATTTTATCGGCGCTAACATCCTCGGACTATTCTCTCTTTTTAGTTAATATGTCGTTTTCCCGTCCCGGTTCCGCTGGCGAAACGCTCGTTTAATGCCTCTTTCCCCCGACGACAATGAGTCAAACCGCCGCTGCTAGATCCGTTCTTGCCGTGGTATTTAGGTCTCGTTTCTGGTGGAGGGCTTCGCTCGTCCGCAACTTATATAGGCTGAGGCAGTGCTGGCAAAGGGGGGTCCCGGTGAGCTATCACTGACGTAAGGGAGGGGGATAACAGACTCCTCATCAGTATAGGTAAAGCACATTTTCCCCCTCCCTACTCTATTCAACGTCACCCCCACTTTCTCCTCGCCGGTGACGTTAGGGAGCTCCGTCGACGCAAAAATCCCAATTTGGACAAAACCGAGGACAGGGCGGAGACTTTAGATGGAGTCACCGAGCCCCCGGTGTAGCCGGGAGGGGGGGGGGGATCATTATCACAGCACCGGAGCTGCGCAGCATACAAACCAGACACCCACATCTCTCCGCATCTGTTTCGAAATCTATCCTGCATTGTCTCTATTGACAATCTATTTATACATTTAAATAGTCTTCGTGTAAGTGTTGTATTCCAGGATTAATGTCAACTTAAATATCTTTAATCGATATACCAAGGGAGCGTTTTAAAGTTGCTTTTAATTCTTGTTATTTAGAATGAATGTTAATGTTTTCCTTCTGGTAAAATGCAGACGATTTTTTTAACGAGGATGGGCTCTGAATCTTTTATTGATGCTGGGATGGTTCTCCCTCTGCGTTTTTTGTAAAATGCATCAGTGGCAATTGTATGCCTTCGTTATTCAGCCTGACCAGGCGTAAGAACGTGAGCAGTAAATCCGAGCTGCAACGTGTAATTCATAAGGGGCAGTTTTGTGAATTGAAGGGATTAGCTGTCGACTCCAATCAGTTTCGCGATTAAAACAAGAGTACAGAGAAAACATGTAATTAGTATTTCCCCACATATTTTTTTACCTAATACGTTTCGATAAAATGATTCGCACGGTGCGTTTTTTTTCGAAATATCCACCACTTTAATCAGTCTTTAAGTGTCTTATAGTTGCGCGTATATAATAACTCAATTATTAAAACGCGCTCTTTATTCGCTGTATAGAGCTGAATACCGGTAAGTGTAAGTGTAATTCAGGTTTATATAATTACAAATCTATGTGGAACTGGATGTTGCACGGGATACAGTTAGCAATGACAAATTTCCGAATTTTCTTTTTTAAAGGATCGAAGTGATAGCGTGGAAGTATACTGTTGATCGTTTTGTTTTATATAAAAGCTATTAAAATGAGATTAAGGAGAAAGCCGTACAGACGCGCACGGATTGGTGTGTTTCTGTTTTTGATATTAGCTCTCTGGTTACCTTCGTTTATGCTAATATTAATATTTTGTGACCTTTCTTTTCTTACTCACTAATATGATTCAGAGGAGAGCATGACACAATTGTGTACGCTTCTTATCTACGTAAGTTATTAAGGTAGCTACAGTGAATTAATTATAATTTATAATCCACGTTGGCTTTTTTCTTACGACAGGTTTCTTTAAGACTTGGATTACACAAGTTTGCGTAATTACGCACAGCTAGACTTCTGACCAATTTCAGTATCACCTTGTCAAATTGCTATGATAAATGCGCGCATCTTTCTTTAGAAGGTCGTCATTAAGAAGACTTTATCGTGTTCTTATTAATTCATATACATTTATACCAGTCAATAATAACTTAAAGTGAACCTGATTTTCAAAGCCGTTTCTGGTCGAATCAACTTTTACATGTATATTAACCACGCCGTGAATTAGTATTACTTAGCGAATTCAGAGGCGGAGTCCTGCGGAGGGCAGCGATCACTGTCTGTTTAACAGGGTCTGAAATATGCTCCCTCTCTCACACCTCATTCTCTTTCTTTGTGTTTGCGTTTAAGAATAACCCGTAGCGTTAACGCTTAGCCGAATCCCGCAGTCTGTGAAACATCTTCTTATGAATGAGTGGTGTAGCCCAAACAGCGCGCGAAAGCCAAATGTTCATTGTTTTGTGAGTCTACATATTACTTGACATATTAGGTTTATAATAACATATTATAGGACTGTCATCAGACCTGGCAACACAGAGACCTAGTTGCACTCTTCAAGTCCAGACACAGTCGTGCAAGTTTTATTAAGCGAGTTTTAACACAATGTAGCCTAGCTAGTCCTCTACATGAGACTAACTTGCAAAACCACTTGGGACTTCCGAAGGAGATGCAATGGGTAAAACAAAGTTTAATTTCTTAATATAACGGTCATTATAACGCTTGACCTAATTTCAGATTTTGATTTAAGGTGAATTTAGTGGGTCGATTACGGCACGTGGCAAACAGTGACTTTAATCCTAAATGCAGCTGTTTATACTGATAAAAATGCTTGGAACTTGGAAGCGAAGTGAGCGCGTGAGGTGGCGGCGCCGTTCCCCGTCTGCTTCGTGCGCGCGCCGGCGCGTGCCGCGGTGAGACTGTCGCCTGGTGCCGGTGGGTGTGAGATGATGGCCGCTAGCAGGTGGGAGCTGCCGGCTCACGATGCTGACTCTTAGCCGTGTTTATACTGACATGTGGCCAGAAAAAAAACAGCGAACTGAACTAAGGACGAAGTTGCATATACTTAAAATCATGAAAAACAATTAAGGGCGCCAAATAAAGCACGAAATTGAGGTGAGACTTTAGGCAATTTCATGTCAATAATCACTGCCACATTTAAATTGTGACTCAGAGGCAGAAAAGACATAAAGAATAAATTATGAAAAATAGGTATAATTAAATGTGACTGAAAAGCACATAGGCTAGATTATTATTAGTTCTCAGAATACAGAAATAGTATACATTCCGGCTGAATTAAGTAAATAAAATTGTTGTTGGGACATATTAATGCATATATTTTACGTCATGCTGATAATTTTATCCCATTACTAATTACAAAACTGTAATTCTTCTAAGAATTTTCTTAGCAGACACCTGCACCCAAATACTATCTCCATTCTGGTTATTCAATCGACAAAACGTAATCAATAAACCACATCCCTTGTTTGGCAGGAGGGAAACAAGCTATAATGATCAGTTCTGTATGTTTATCTTGCAGGAGACGTGAACTTAAGATATAGTTTTTATGCAGCGTGTGTTTATCTAAGCAACGTCGATTGGAGATGAAGCCGTATGAAATGTACGTCACTTCCCGCCGCATGTTTAAGTGAACAGTGACGTGGAGGAATGTGAAGCGTCACCTTACACGTCACAGTTAAATGATACTTTTATCTGAAGCAGTCTGCCAGCTGTGCGAATTTACCGAGTAGATGGGTTGTACCCAGGTCAACTATCTCTCTAAAGAAAATCGGAGCAGAATATCTTCAGAGTTTCTGAACCAACAGTACTCAGAATCACTGTTTATCGATTCTGGATGGAAAACTGGAGAAACTGTAGCCTTAAGGACTAGTATCCCAGATGAGGTGAGAGGCTTCATACATTCCTAAACCGAAGTGTGCATTGACATTGTTAGGTCTTCGTGATCAGTGGGGTTGTTCTGCTGGCTGGATCAGATACCTGTTCTTAAGTAGTGGTGGGTAGGGCGAGCTGGGATTTGAAGGGTAATAATTTACAAAATATTAAAAATTAATCCAGGACCTTCTGCCATGGAATATGAAAGGATCTGTTGGAGGTGAGTGTTTATTTTGTCCAGTGTTTAATGCCCTCTTTTTTCAGTGGTTAAGTGCTGTTGCCTCACACCTCTGGGTCCAGGGTTCAAGTCTCCGCCAGGGGTTCCATGGGTGTGGAGCTTGTGTGCTGTTGTGGGTTGCAGTTTCCTGCAACTACTCCAGTTTGCTCCCCACAATCCAAAAGGCGTAGGCTCATTGGACTTAACAAATTGGTAATTGGTGTGAGTGTGCCCAGTGATGGATTTGGGCACCATCCTGGGTTGTCCCCTGTCACCTCCCATAGTCCTGAATAGGACAAGTGGTTACAGATAATGGGTGAATGGATTTAATGCATGGGTGTAGTTAGCATTTGTGCGTTAGTGTCATTTGAAGACCGGTAATGGAAAAACATGCCAATGTACTTCATTCACGTTGAAATGTTCCTCGGTTCCTCGTCAGATAAAAACATACCAGGAAGGAAGAGCACATGGAGGTGTCTGTGCTTTCCATTCTGGAATATCATGCAAACACGCATTGATAGTCAATAAAGACAAAGTGACAGTTTCACATTTCATGCACAGCTTTGGATAAAGTCCTCTGGACAGGTACAATAAGATCTAGTTCCTTGCAAAGGTAATAAATGTGCACTTCTGAACAGGATCTTTCCTCACTGGCACCAGTCATCACAAAAACGACTGAAGCATCTTCGGCCCACTGGACGGCCTGTTCCCTTCTAGTCAGATGCGGAAGATTGTTTGTGTCCTTGAAGAATATTTCAGGCGCAATGCAGACGGCTTCCACAAATGTTCCGCAAAAAGGGGTAGTGTGTGTGTGTGTGTGTGTTTGCCACATACTTCTTGTGTTATACAAGGACTGCAAAATTACTGAACTATATGAGCCACATGTAACACCAGGCTCGTCAGTAAACAATAACAACAAGATCTATAATCATATTCATTCATAATGCGAACAAAGGTAGCATATCATATTCTGAATTGCAGTCCTTGTATAATCTACAAATGTTCCCTAGGCCTTGCAGTATGTTTATTGTCCTTCATATAGGTCATGCTTTCAAGAGGAAAAATACTGTATATGTTTGTACTGCGTCAAACTCGACTGGCCTGCATGATGTCAAGTTAACCGTAAAACACTTCCTGGTACTACCTGGAGGTGTCCTGTTACAGTATGTTTATTGTGCGTAATAGTGCCAGTCAATGCCCCACTTTTTAAAAAGAAGGGATCAAATGGCACGATAATATTAGTTACGTGATCGATTTCTGATATCTGCCACCAGAGCGTAATAGTTTGTGGATTATTTTTATGTGTTTTGGGGGTCATTTTCCATGCGGTCGTCTGGTGCGGGTGATATGGCAGGGCCCGGTGGAGAAAGGAGATGCCCGTGTGGTACTGGAGCAGAAGAGGCGGGCAGGCGCAAGGGGCTGGAGAAAGTCTCGCTCTCCGTTGGGTTGAGGACGGCTGTGTGTTTTCATCTCTGCATCGACGCGCCTTTATTTTTACTCCGGCGAGAGGCCGACTCTCCGGGCCCGCCTCTTTGAAAAGAATGTAGCCGTCCCGTTGCCTAGCAACCCTGGGCCCCGTCTCCGGCAGAGGAGCGAGAGGAGGAAACGGAGAAGAGGAGGGACGGGGAATGCAACACTGTGGGGAGCAGAATCGGACGCGGTGAAGGGATGGAGGCAGGGGGTTCGGATGAAGTTGTGGGTAGAACAGGCGCAGAAACTCTGCCGGAGAAAGTGTGCGATGGATAGAATGGGAGGAGAGAGAGGCCCTTGTCTGCATCGCATGGGAGGGGGGGACGCTATTGCAGATGCAGTGCTGTTTGTAATGCTAGCAGAAATAAAAAGATTATTCATTCTGTTAACTAGATGACGACTGGTCATCTACTCGTCCGCTGTCGCGTGTCCGTGTATTGGGGCTCCAGAGACACGTGGCGACAGCCAGGAGGGTCGGGTCGGGTCGGGGGCACTTTCCGAAGGGCCCGGCGTAAATGGCCTCGACACATGGACCCATATATGGAAGTTCACTAAGATGTGGGCGACCATGTGATTCCAGGCAATCTAGCGGTGTGGGTCGGGGGGGGGGGG